>JAKJJM010044826.1:0-13078 GCA_021901965.1 Pipa carvalhoi
AATGCTATCACCGCGACTGTCGCCGTCGCCGCTGAACCGATTCGTCGCAAATTAATTCGGAACGAATCGAATTTTTCGGAAAAATTTGCCGAATCAGCCGAATCAAATTTTTCAAAAATTCGGCCATCTCTAGTCACCATGTATCTACATTTTACACAAATTTTTTGGCCAGTTTTTTTATAGAAAAATCACTGAGAATTTTCTCACCAAAAAAACTGCAAGCTGAGAAAACACTAGAACTGCCTTCTAAATGAAGTAGGTCCACATGAAGTGGATAATGTACCGCTGTCAACAACAGTCATGCATGAGAAGTGCTTTTGTGTGACTTCGCACCCCCAGTTGCTATTCTTTAAAATAGCAGCTGTTAAAATCAGGGCTGGGCCGAGGGATAAGCAGCATAAGCAGCCAGCTAGGGCACTGTCCATGCTGCTGGAGAGGGGTGCTGTCTTGGTGGGCAGCCCCTCCCTTCCCTTGCCCGGCTTACCTCTCCCCTGACCAGGCTCTCAGTGTACTGTAGCACTTAGTGCTAAAGCAGTCTCATCAAACCACTGCCTTTAACTTCTTGTGCAGATTGTCCCAAATGAAGTTAAAGGGTGTGCTGGGAAGAGGATTGCTGTAGTGCTATGTGCTACAGTACACTGATAGCCTGGCTAGGGGAGAAGTAATTTGGAACAGGGGAAGGGAGGAGGGCGTTCACCATGACATTCCCCCCTCCTTCAGAGAAAAACTGGTGCACAGGGACATCACAGTATCTGGGGGGAGGGGCTGTAAGGCAGCACATAATGATGAAAGGGGGTTGTCTTGGGGCAGCACAGTATAGGGAAAGGGGTGTTGTAGAGGCAGCACAGAAAAAGGAAAGGGGGTATTGTGGGGCAGCACAGTATGGGGAAATAAGGGAATGGGGGCAGCACAGAATGGAGAAAGTAGGGAATGGGGGCAACACAGAATGGGGAAAGTAGGGAATGGGGGCAACACAGAATGTGGAAAGAAAGGAATGGGGACAGCACAGCATGGGGAAATAAGGGAATTGGGGAAGCACAGTGTGGGGAAAAGGGGGTTGTGGGGGCAGTGAATATGGGGAAAGTGAAGGATGGGAAAAGTGTGGAGAAAGGATTAAAATTAAAAATTGTAGAGCTACACACTGCCTTGCACCTGCTGTGGGGCACTATATGGGGAAGGAGTTGCTCTAATGTATGGGGCACAATGGAGGGGAGACTACTCGTGGGGGGAGCACATTTTGGCAATGTCGCCTAGGGTGCCATTAAGCCTCTTCTCAGCACTGGTTAAAATATTTTTACCATAGTTCTAAAAAAACTAAAAAGTTGCAATGCTCTAAAGGCACTTGTTGCAATGCTTAGTTCTTACCCTTTAGAGAGGTTTTGATAGACTATTAGGAATAATCACAAATATTTAGCAATTTTGTCAGTGGTCTTATTTCCTACTGTATCCTTCTCACTCTGCTGTTCCCTAGATACAAAGGTCTTATACATCAATATTTCTGTATAAGCTCAGTTGCTAAATGGCAATGCTGGTATAATAGCATTTTAGTTGGCATAAACCTTTAAATGTCAAAGGGTAGAGAGGTGGTATTTGTATATGCCAAGCCAAATTTCCATGCAGAAAGTTTTCCCAAAGGTATTTTGTGTGGAAATGCTGGATCTAAACTGTAAATGTTAGTTAAGCAGCCCAGAAGTTAACTATATATTTCCAATGTTATATTATATTATATAAGCAAAATTAAATATTTAATGAGATACAGCCTTGTCCTTTCAAGCAGTTCAAGTAGCTCACCCATCATTTCCTCAATGTTTTTTTCAAATTCCTGAATGGACTTGTAACAATTAATCAGCCAGCTATTAATATTCCATGGGTGAGTTCTGCAAATAATCTGAGCTTAAAGTAGTCATGGTAATTAATGGTATAGTTGTCTCCAGAGTGTAATGTCAATGAAATGTTATAAAGGAATGCTTACAGTATGCAGCCTATTATGAGTGCACACTGAGAATATTAAAGTCAAGATATTTGAGGCATATTACCATAGAGAACATTTCCATGAATCTATAGAAATTAAAGGGACATGATCAAAAATATGAAAATGTTCTAATGACTGGAAAAACTTGTTTCTTTTTCTTAGTTTTGCCATATTTTACAAGTAGTTTTCGTTTTATTGTAAAAAAAAACAAAAAAAATAATATTTTTTTTTCCTAGATAAGAAAACAGCAAAAAGGCATAATTCTGACTTACATTCAAAAAGCAAACAGCTCCATCCCCTTGTAATAGGAATATATACTCACGCCTGAAGTATTGTTGTGTGCTCAGAGAAGACTGGATAGATTCCAATATCCAAATAAATATGTAATAGAAAAAGAGTATTCCAGCACTTCCCGCTCAATGAAAACTTTTTATTATTACATTTTAAAAGGCTCCAGTAGCGTCATGGAGAAAAATGTTCAGCACTAATGCGTTTCACGCTAGGTACGTAGCACTTAGAGCCAGATTCTCCATTGTCCGAACGCTTGCGAAAATGCCTTTGCGGCCGCTCTGTTCGCCTGTTCTTGAAGTGCATTCGCAATTATTTCAGTGTTGCGCCTCATGCACTTTGTGGAAATGCCTTCACAAAGGCATTTTCGCAAGCGTTCGGACGATGGAGAATCTGGCCCTTAGTCATACTCTTTTTCTATTACATAGAATTCTGACTTAGATTTTCCACAGATGTAGGGGAAATCCTTTGGTCTTTGCTGGATCTGGAGATTAGCCTTTTTTTTGCCACTATGGCAGTAAAGATATGGGACGCCACAAAAAAGTCGTCCTGGCAGATTCAGTTCAATGATTTAAAAAATGGACGAAAATGTTAATGAAGCTATTAAACTGAAGGGTCTCCATAGGGAAATTTTTACAAGAGTTGGGGTTTCTTACTTCAGCCCAAATTACTGTTACACAACCATTTATTTAGCCCATTTATATTTATGACCCCTATTGTTGTACATATCATGAAAAAATGAAGGCACTGGCATCATCCTTAATCGCTCAATTGATGTTTCCTGGTTCAGTTATACCAGACCTCAGTTGTCAGAAAAAAAAATCATAGCATGGCAAAAGGTCAGAAAGGATCTTATAAAGGAGGAGATTTAATCTAGGAACACAGAACAATGGTGAAGACAAGATAAACAAAAAAAAAAATGAAAGTGAACTAGAAATACGGTATAAATGATCGGACAACGTTTGTCTCAAATTAGTCTATAGCAAATTTACAACATGACCCTGGGTGATGTGTTATAATAATGGTTTATATACTATGGTATTTTTTCTCTTTAAATCCTCATTACGTACCGTGTTTCTCCGAAAATAAGACAGGGGCTCATATTAATTTTTGCTCCTAAAGTCGCGCTAGGTCTTATTTTTGGGGGATGTCTTGTTTTCGGGGAAACAAGGTACTGGTACTGCATTTTGGGGAAACACGGTACCAGTACAGTATATTTCTTTATTTTACTGCAGCTAGGTCTTATTTTCAGGGGAGGCCTTATATTTCTAAGCTTGGAAAAAATTGCATTAGGTATTATTTTCAGGGAAACGGTATTAATGGAAAGGTAAGATGATCATTCATGTTCCCATCATTTTAAAAGGCACCCTCTCTGCACTATTCATAGATAACTAAAGCAAGTCCCTAACATAGCACTAATCACACTTTCTAATGAGGTAAGAATCAGCGATGGGTCACTGAAAACTCATATCAAACATGCCAATAAGATAAAATGCAGGAAATTCAGTAAGAAGGGTAATCATTTACTGAAATCCAGTAACTCATAGCAACCAAGCATCAGTTAACATTTACTAACATATGGAAGCTAGAATATCTAAAGATAACCTTTAATTGGTTGCTAAACATTACTGGACCTTTATAAACAACTGCTCCTGTAACATACTTAACTTAAAATTTGTCCTACTCTCATAGCTGGTTAATGCCCTTACTTCTACCGAATAATAATAAGGGGGAAATAATTAAGAAATTTAGTCTAACTACTGCTTCTTAGGTAAGAGGTACGTTATCTATCACAATATACCACTGTAATGCTATTTTAACTTATCTTGACAGTTACATGCATCCATGTGGGGAATTCATCCACAGCATCACTCATTCATCTCAGGGAGGTAGGCCCCGCCATACAAATAGAAGTGGTGCCTGTACTTTTATTTCAATAATTGGCAACAGAGATTCTTCTTAAATAACAGGAACTGTTTATTTATAGATATATATACACTTGATGAGCTTCATACATCACTTAGTACATGACATACATTCAGTATATAGTTAAAAATAAGAAAAAATAGAATGGTGTGAAAAAAGTAGTGTAACTACAGCATTTATTATAACAAAATCATGACATGCTTTGGCCTATGACCAGCCCTTTCTCATATGATAATATAGTTACCACCTCTGAAGTGCAATAGGATTCAGGAGCTGCTCTCACTCCTCTGTGCGGGCATTCCATCCTCTAGACATATACATAGGGTTCACTTGCTGACCTGAGATCCGAGAATGCCTGGGTCTTTTTCGCCCCAGGGTGTTCAGGCACCTCCAGATTTACAGGATATCCTGTAAGGCCCTTTCTCCTGTTGTGACTCTTTTCTGAAATCCTAGGAGGGATCACTACCCTTTCTGGTAGAGGGGGAACTTCTTTTATCTTTTACAGGGATCCTTCACCACACCCGGGGAAAAGCCCTGGGACTAAAGACCAGCCTGGAGAAGGTTCTGGAACTAAAGACACTTCCTATTTCCTGAACACTAATATTTATAGACTAGGGTATAATCCTCCCAGCTATAACAAAAGGTATAACATTACTTTATCATATTGATACATAACTCCACTAGGTGGCGATAATGCCACATTCCTAGCAATTACATATTAGGCCATACTTATGGCTAAACACTCCAAATATATAATATTCTAAGGAAATGGAGTATAACCATTTCCATTTCCTTACACCACATTGTGCATTTGCTAGATAACATCACTTCAAGAACTGTCCATGTTCTATTTACAGTATCAAAATATGCCACTGAGTACAATATAAAGAAATGATCAGTTTCCCTGCAATTATCTGTAAAAATATGACATTTGCTTGCAAAACATGAGAGAGTTAGATGTGCAATGCAATCAGTGGCGTAGCTACAGTTTAGGGATCCCGGGGCGGTCGTGCGAGCGAGCGGGGGGCTGCTAGCAGAGGTTGGTGATGGCGCCCCCCCCCCTCGCTCGGCGCCACTGAATGCAATGATATAGTCTGTAAATCTGGATTACTTGATTTTATAAATTACATTTAAAGATGTGCAGATACTTACTTTCTTTCCATTGTGGTCTACAGTTAAATTAAAAACAGGAAGTGTTCCAGTGATCACAAGGCCAAGCTCCTGCATAAAACAAACAAACAAATAACATATATTTATGTTTCAAATGTTTATATTGAGAGAGGAAATCAAAATATATGTGGAGGATTAGCATCATTAGTTATAAGGTTGCCTATGTTACCAACTTCATTTATAGTCAACACTTAAAGTTAACAGAGTTCTGTACTTAAACAATTACCTTTCTCTGCAACAAAAAGCCACAGACTGCTAAAGTAGTGTGTGATATCTGCTGCATTGCTTATACTAGAGTAAACCTGTTGGTTAGCTAGGTTTATATAGTCAACTGTAACACTGCTGCTTGCAGTCCCTACATTCAGTACAGAGAATAAAATGTTGCCAAAGCAGATACAAGGAAAGGGAATTATGAAGTGGTCTCTGGCTGGAATTACACACATGCATGACAATAGAAAACAAGGATGAGAATGTGGACAAGGGGGTGTGGTCCCAAGAATGTGCTGTATTTATTTCATTTTAATTTTTGCTTCATTTTGAGTCATGTTTAATAAAAAGTTGGCTATGCTCACCAACTTCTGAACATTTCTATTCCTCTGTTACTACAGTGGTACCAACTAACAAAACTAGCAGTGGGATTTGCAGAAAGAAGGAAGCCATGGCCACCGCTCATAGTACACTTTCAAATACAGACCTAGCACTTTTCATCGGATGACAGATACTTGACACTTGGGGGTTATTGGCTAAATTGTGAATGTGCCTGTTGAATTCACTTTGTGTCAATTCATAACACTACACTGAGGAAGTCACAAATTTGCTTCTCCTTATTGACTAAGCAGATAATAAGCTTGGTGAACAAGCGACTGGCAATGGATGCTGGCAAGTGCGTAGAGTGGCATAGTCACAGAATAGTAGCAGAATGTGAAGTAATGTGAATTCGACCAGTGAAAGGCAGTGATGTCATCTTCACCATATCCCACTAACTGTATATAAATATTACATGTATTTCACCTTGTCCTTAGGTCATGTTGACACTTGGTTGCAGTCTTTATTGTCACTTTTGAATGAATAGTCGACTCATTCAACACTGGAGCCCTGCCATCAACCTTTTTATTTGCCACTCTGGTGAAGTCAAACAAGTGAATTCGAAGCAGTACGTCTGTCCTAACTCACCACTTTGACAGACTTCCCAGTATTTTTTCAATACCAAATACTGGGAAGTGGTTATCAGATGCGAATTCAGAGCTTTACGCGATTATTTGGACTTTAGCTAATAACCCTCATTGTGTTGTAATTAAGAAGCTGTGGCTGCTTGACTTGTAATTTGGTTACTAAAAAAAGCAACAGAGCATAGCATAATTATACCAAACAACAGAGCTATTTGACTAGACTATTCACTTTTTATGTATTACTTCACTTTTTTACTAAGCTATTGGACAGTGCTTCTGGGCAATAATCAGTGTATATGCTACTGGATGTGCAGCCTTTGAGGGAATAAAGGTATGCATGTGATTTGGTAACGTGTGTGTCTGCAATCATTTGCATTTGTTTTATTGTCACAGCTTTATTTGGACATTGGTGCACTGCAGAGCTCTTCTAATCTTGGTTAGTTGGGATTAATTGGGATGTAGCCTGTAGCCCACGGCTTAGGCTGTGCCCTGGTTGGTTCGAGAATCCTGGAATTTTGGTTTTGATTCGTGCCAGTGTCTGTTGCAATTGCGGGCATAATGTGTTGGTAAGATTATACATATATGTTTTTAATAAAGCTGTGGCCAACTTTCTACCACAAGAAGGTGTGTTGTCATTATTTGGTCAAGTGATGTGGCTGCCATAGCGAATATTGGGTCAGTTGGATTTTAATTTTTGGTCTGTCTATTGGCGGCCCATGTTACTGTGCACTTACAGGGGTCTGCAATTGTGAATCGCAAAAAAAAATCCTTACCTGGATATGTAAGTAGTATAGATTATTGTTTTTTTAGCAGAATTACAGTATAATATATATTTAAAACAGCTGCTGTGTGCATCATAATCAATTTACATTTGGTAAACTCAAGCAGTGCAATGTACAATCTGACAGTACTCTCTTCCATAAATAAATACAGCAGCTAGATAACAAACTGTTGTTACTTTTTTATCATTAGCATCATATTTAGAGTTGCTGACGTTAAATGTGGTTTGTGAGCTTAGTGTCAAAGCTAATTGCTTATATTAAAAAATCTGAATAAATTCATCATAACATCCTTATAGTTTCCAGTAAGAAGGAAACAAAAATTTGAAAAGGTCTGGCGACTGAACTTCTGGTCATTTACAGGGGTTAAAGATAGAAAAATATAGGTCAATGGAGTAATATTGTTCTGCCCTTTATCCTGACACAAATGCAAAAATGTGAAATGTTTTACTGTAAATTTAAGAAACTTTAAGAACACTTCAGAGATATGGTGAAAATGTGACAGCTAAAATAAAGACCATGACAAAATAAGAGAGAAAGCATTTACTTTAGTAATGCTGCTAAATGGATTGGATTTCCTGCAAATGTTTATGCTAGGGGAAAAAACAGAAAATGAAAAAGATAAGAGACTGGACTGCACAGTGAAATGCCTCAATGCAAGCTTATTTGTATGTTGTGCTTTGTGTAAGGGTTTGAGTAGGTAAGACTAATATTCTCTAATATTCCTCCACTACTATTTACATTTTAGTTACATTTTACTTAATTCCGATCATTCGCAAAATTATCAGCCCAGTCGCTTTATATACAGTATATAATGTGAAATGGACATATAGTATGATAGGAAATTCAGTGTTTAAAGAAGTGCCATGCAGAACAGTATAATATGCAATCTGCAAGAATTCACTGGTTTAAATATTCAGACAAAATGGAGGGTTGCTTCTTAGCTTCTTCACAAAGACTGAGCATCTGAATAGGTGCGACTGCTGCAAATTATTAATCACATGGCCTGTATATATTATAACACTTTGTGGTTTTAAAGGCAATTTATAGTTGGGCACACATGGCCATGCACACAATTCTTCCACAGTTCTGATGTGCAAAAGTAGGTATTGTATAATCATTTATAGTTTTAGCATAATATCTAACCAGACTGTCCATTGTTTTGACCTATTTTGTACTACTTACTCAGTCAGACAACCACAATCAGGGGAAATCATCAATGGGGCAATATTTCCAGAATTCTAATAACCCATAGCAACCAATACAATTTTTCTTTCAGAATTCTCGTTTCCCTCTATCAGTGAATACTAACAGCTGATTGGTTGCTATGGGTTACTAGACCTGTGGAAAGATTGCCCCTGTTGATGAATTCCCCCTGACTATATTTTATAGGATATTTTTCAGCTTCTTTTCTACTGTATAGCATTTATTACTTCTTTTATCCATTATACTGTTTATTACAATTTTTGTCATCCAGTATTTTGTTTTCTATGTAAGTTAATACCCTGTCCATCATTTGTACTTCATGTAACCTTTTGTCTTTTCCTCCATTTTGTCCAAACTTATTTTCCCATCTAGAATTTGCACTGTGTTCCCTGCTTTTTGGACTGTTCAGTTTTATTTTACTTCCCAGTAGATAATCACTTTCTTGCTCTCAGTATTTTATTCATGATAATCTATGACTAGATGAGGAATTTCTGATTTGAACTATATGACATATAGCAAATGTGTGAAGATCACCTTAACTGCTATATATTGAAATATGTTATTTAATATATAACAATTATGCGCCACCCTTGGTAGTTATTTATCTTCTGGTATCTATTGCATGTTCACAACACCTCAGAATTTTGTTTAACTACACTGATAGCTACAGAGATATAGCAGGTCAGCCTGTAATGTAACAGAACAAAAGACATTACACATTTGACAACATTATAGGTTGTATATAGTAAGCTGGATATTGCAACAAAAAGTGTTTTTCTCTTACCAGTGCATCCAAATAAACATTAGTCCACTGTACTTGTTTTGCCTTTTCTCTAGCCAGGACCATTGGTCTTCCAAGGACATCTAAATATTCCTGTCAAAAAATGTTTATTCATTAGAACAGCTTCTATTTAATTCACACAGTGTTGTAATAAAAATGCAAACATAATTTCATTCAGAAACTTGTTAATGTTGTTTACAGTTAGATATTTAATATGGAATGGTGGTTAAAAAAATATGCATTGTTAAAAATGAGGCTAGACATGATCTGCCTTACTCATGAGTCATTGTGTATTAGCCCAAAAGCATGGCAGCCCTATGGTACTATAGATCCATGCCTCCAAAATAGCAGCATGTGGCCACTGTCTACTTCTTAGAATATGTACACAGTTTACTATATTATCAAGCACTACAAATATGCCACAGGTTTGGATTTTATAAGCAAACAACTAGAAACTTCCCTTGCTTCAGAGAAAATGACCAATGGAACTTGATACATGCCCTGGTTTTTATACAGTCAGGTAGTGCATAACTGAGCTAATTTTCTATAAGTCCTGAAGCATGGGGAATATCTAGTTGTTGGGTGTTAAAGGTAAAATGTACATGCGGCATATCTCATAATCACAGATGCATGATGTCTACTTAGGGCCCCATCAGTCAAAAAGGCTTAACAGATTATCCCTTTAATCACAACATTTTAAAATGTATCTCACAATTCAGCAAGGATTTAGATATATGAACAAAGCAAAGTCTATGCATTAAAGAGTCCTGATGCATTAAAATATGACTGCTTGTAAACTGACTGTTATCTTGTATTAACTTAGCTCATAGTGTTTAAATGAAAGTTAATCCTATCACAAAGTGTTGAATGACAAAACCAGCCCAGCTATGCCGGTATCCTAGCAGCACAATGTTTAATAGTTTTTGTTGATGGCATTACCTGGATAGCTTAATAGATTTTTAAAGAAATGAGATAAGACCCTATTTTCTGCCTGCACAATTACTCAGTCTGACGTGTTAGTGTTCCAATATATCCCTTTAAAATGGAACACCTATAGAACTAGAGTGTTGTTTTTTCTATTCATATTGGTTAAACAACACTTACTGGGTAAGGGTTACAGAATTGAAGTGAAAATATTACGTCATTGCAGGATGCAATGTTTTCTGCTTTTAAAGCATTTCCAGTTAATAGTGGTGTGTTTAGTTTATTTTAAACGTCTTTGGAAATTAAATGGAACTCTAAACTGCAGTTTGGTTTAATCTAGAACACCCCATAAATTAAAGTGACTGCAATGCCCCTTTAAGCAAGGATAAATAAAAATGCATATTGTCTTCAAAAAATTTTTTCTACAAGCTTCACTCTTTGAAACATCCTGTTTAAAGAATCATATAAAATTTGTGTAGTGTTTGCACATATTTTCATTCTTCTTCTTTTAATGGGGAATCATTCCATGCTTTCATGTGCTACTTTGGGCGAAATTTATTAAAAGTCAAAAAAGCCATTTTATTTGATATCACAATATTGATCATTTTTGATGGAAGAAAATGTTCCTATTTCGATATCAAATATTAATTTATACAACGATAAATTTTGATATTGCAGAATCGATGGAAATGTTTTCAATATTGTGATATCGAATATTATATTTTCCAGCATTAAGTTTCAATTGCACTTGTTGAATGTGGTATAGAGGTAGTTTTCAACGGGGAAAAGGAATTTTTCAATATATTGATATCGAAAAGAAAATTGATTGTTTTTATCGAGTTTTTCGATTGAATACAAGTTCAGATGCATGTTGTAGATATGCTGTATGCAAGTGAAATAATTACCATACAGCTTTCATTTTTATGTATTTATTGTATTGGAATATTTTATCAACTCTTGACCTATAAAGATTGTGAGGGTTATTAACTAAAGTCCAAATTTTCTCGTAAAGGTGTGAATTTCCCACTTCCCTATACTCGGGTATTGAGCAAACTCTGCGATGTGGCGAATTCGCCAGCTAATGATGGTTGCACACTACACAATAGACTGCTAATGAGGTGGTCATGACTTTACTATGGGAATTCTGATGCGGTCGCGACTTTACTATAGGAATTCACTGTTTAGTCAATAAGGAGTAGAGAATCAAGGCGTAACCACCCGATGTGATGAGATTCACTTCCACAGTCGAATTTTCACTTAAGTCAGTAATCCCCTGTGTGTTATTTGAATCTATTTATATTGATCTCATGCAGGCAGATTATAGAGTTCAACAATTTACTTAAAGTTCCTAAGTGTACTTGCAAAATATAAATGTCAAATATTCAAGATGCCTCTAGTAGCTTTGTTGAGTTTAGAAAATTGTGCAAGATAGTCTGGAAAAGCATGGGGACAAGTAATTAAATTTAAGGATTTGAGAACATCTTGAGTAAAGTGTCAGGATTCGCCAGAGGGGACGAGGGCGGAGATGAGGTTGCACTCGAAACCCATAGGGACTTGGCACAGGCTACTCCCAGGGCTCGGAGTCTAAGGTACCCCTTGGTTTTCACCAGTGACTCCCGCAAGGGGATATGGACTTGGCCACAAGGAGTATCCAGGTTGCGGCTCCCAGGAGAGTCGTCCGCTGGTGGGTAGGGATTCGGAACTAAGCAGAACAGAGCAGAGTACAGGTAGGCAGGAGCTATGACTTTAACAATGTGCAATGTGAGAACAGGTATCCAAACTTTAGCAGGGTACAGGCAGGCAGAGGCTATGACTATAAACCAGGTACAGGAAGGGGCTTTATTAACAGAACTGAGAGTAAACTAGCCCGAAAACATAACAGAGAAATACTGTTATAAACGGGCACAGAACAGAAAAGAAGCAAGCCTTATATAGGCTAAGCAATGGGCACGTTCCCGTGCTTAGTCGCGTCAGGCGTGCGCGCACGCAACGTAGCCGCGAACCGGTCACGTGACTGTGGCGAATAATCATCAGGGGCGCGCAACTGCGACAAACACACGCCACAGAGAATTCCACCGCTGGAGCGTCTGGCGGTAAATAGCAATCCTCACATAAAGTTTGTAAATAAGATATATTAGCTAGGATGTTAGCAATTTTTAATTGTGGAAGGTACTGAGATTTCTGATCCACACATTTCCAAGATACAGAAGGTTCAATTTACTTTCTTTACTTCATTTACTAGCAGTCACCAGTATTTCTGCTAGTAATATATGTTGAGAATACCAAGTCCACTGTAGTCTTTATTTTATTCTATTGTCAGGTATCTGAACTACTTGTAGTAAAGATATTATTCTAAGTTAGACATTTTATCTTAGTGGTAACTATTCAACTTAATTGTAACAGTTCACATTTTTGTCATCTTTCCATATCCAAAATAACAGCTTTCCAACATTTCTAGAGGTTATGTTTCCATAGCCGATGTGGAGTTGCAGTGATCTGTATCCCCAAGCAGAAAAGTGTATCTTTCAGTGAAAAGTAATGTTCTTTTTCAGAAATTTAACTTTAATGTTTGGGAAAATAATTGGAAGATCTAGTCCATTTGGTTGTGTTCATTTTATAAATTGAAACCAGGTGAAAATAATCTAACTCATTTAATAGGTTCATAATAATAACAAGGAAATTTATAAAAGATAGAAAAATATCATGTGCATAAAGTATGGTTTGAAATGTGTGTATATCCTGATCATTGCAAAATTAAAAGGCAAGTCAAACTTACAGGGGAACTATAGTCAGATTCCATCTTTACATATGCAGTACTATACCATAGTAAAAAGCATTTCTCCCCAGTAGTTTTTCCATCTGA
>JAKJJM010044832.1:0-11797 GCA_021901965.1 Pipa carvalhoi
GCGATTTTATAATGGAAGAATTGTCGCGGTCGCGACTTTATAATGGGAGTTCGCTATCAGTGAATTCGGGACAGAAAATTCGGAGCTACCGGAATGACCCCCTCTGTGTGGATAAAGGAAGTGTAGTTTGTTAACTACTAAATAGTTCCTATTTGAACATTACTTTATTGGGGATAATTTATGAGGTGTTGCTAATACCCTTAATAATAATTCTTGTGTGTTCTGTTATAGCCATTTGATGGTTAATGATCCGCCCCCTTCTGTTTTCAGGTTTCTATATACAAATCTGGCTACTGTGTGCATCATTTGGATTCTCCAGATTGTCCCATCATCCAGTCAGGTACAGTAAACTACACAAAAGTAACTATAAAAAAAACTACACAAAAGTATTCTGAGTTGTAAGAAATTGTATGGAGAGAATTTCTTTTAAGGCTTCCCCTCTCTCTCCTTGTGATGCACTTTCTACTTTATTTGACTTTGGCCTTGAAGAAAACAATGCAATATTATGCTATTGTGCAAAAGATTTAGGCAAAATGCTGCAAAGTAAGAGTGCTTTCAACAATGCAGGTATTAATAGTGTTTTTTTATCAAAAAACAAACTTCAAAGTGCATTAACAGAAGAACAGTCTAAATTAAGTGAATATTTGTTGTCCAATTAAAAGAGAACTATAGCAGTATAGCATACTTACCTGATTGATCTAGCAGCAGTACAATAAGTGTAATGCTGCTAGATCAGTATTCATCTGACGATCCACAGCCCAGGATACATCACCTCTGTAACTCTCTTCCGGGTTATGTGAGTGACGTCGGTCCTCACACAGATCCGCCTGAAGTTCACCAAACGTAACTGAGTGCACATTTTTTTTCCAAAAACAAAATCAATATCGGTACTTAGTGCACTGCTGCTAGATCGATCAGGTATGCTGCTATAGTTCCTTGCCCCCTTAAACACCAAAACATTTTACAGAGAAGAAAGATGTACAGGGAAACGATAAGACAGTAATCATATTTGGGTTGTCTGCTGTGAGTACTTTTCATTGCATAAAAATAAATACAGGGATTCAGTTATAGCAAAAATGTTCACAATTTTCTAAACTTTGCATCTATATGGACTTATCACACTACAATGTAGATTCTGCAGAAATATGGATTTTGGTTAAATGTCTTTTTTGCTGAATTTTGTCACATTCCAAAATAAATAACTATTGACAAATCTTTATAAATGATGGAGATACGTTGCCAAAGTGATCATTTGTGTATTATAGGTAGGTTAATAAGCAAATGTAAGCGGAAAAAGTGTCTATATAGACAAAGTCTAAAACACTAAATGAATGTAGCGCCAAAAAAGTATAATAAAAATATTAGTACCAAGTTCTAAAATGTTCAAAATAAAGTCCAATGCGATTAAACCCTGAAAAGGGAACCGTCTGTCACTTTATCTTGACACCATTTCTTCTTTTTTATTTTGTTTTAGTATTTAACGATAATGCACTAGGGGTTCTCCCTGTTTTTTTTATTTTTGCGCTTCTCTACAGCTTTCCTTATAATAAGCAAATGTAATTTCCGGCTTTGAAACTATTTTTCAGATTTTTTTTTTACTTTCCTTGTGTTAGGTACAGAGGATCCCATTCCACAAAGGATTTGTCAGCAGATATGGCCCAGAAAGCAGTCCACCACTAAGCGCTAGTAATGAGTGGAGTGTGTGGCACAGCTGGTCTCCGTGTTCTAGAACCTGTGGTGGGGGTGCTGCTGTACGCACAAGGACATGTCTCATCAGGTGACCAGAGTCATGTAATATTCCTTTCACAATCTCCTTCCTTGTGGTACATTACCATTGCTGTTCTTTAATAAATATGCCCCAAAGTGTTCACTATATATAAATGCATTAATGACATTTTTTGATGATAAAATCCCTTAAATTAAAATTATGTCTAGTGTCTATGTAGGGAAATGATATTAGAAGCACTGGAGTAAGGGCTGATGTGAACAGTTAAACTGTCTGGAGAGTACAACATAAAGGGGGTTGACTAAAGTGAGAATTCGACTGTCAAATTCTCAAACAGCGGATTCCCATAGCAAATCCGCAACCATGACAATTTTAAAGTCGCCACTGCGACAATATTCCCATAATGAAGTCGCGACTGTGACAGTAGCAGTCTATTGCGACCGTCTTTAGCTGGTAAATTCACACCTTTACACAACAATTTGGACATTAGCCAATAACCCCCAAAATGTTGATATACTGTATATGACATCACTATTATAAAATTACCTATAAGCAGGGATGATTTTCTAAAAAATAAATAAAAGTGACAATCTCCCTCCACAGCAGTAAGAGGGATAAATATGGCACTTATAATGCTCCACACAAAACTTGCCCATGCCCAGTTTACATGACCATGCCCACACAAGGCAATACCCGGTAGTGTATGTTGATCCATTTCCCTGCAACAATATGCCTAAATATTGATGTACAGATGTGGTCGAAACACTAAGCGCTAAGGATAAAAATTTGCTGTTAAGGCCTAAAACATGTCAGATAAAAAAGAAACAGAAACCCAACAAGAGTACTTTGGAGTATGACAAGAATTATTAAAAAAATAATGGCTCATGAACTAAACAGCTTACTTCTAGGTTTAAAATTCAAGCCTCTATTAAGCAATCCACACTTTTATAAATATGCCCCTGTGTAGCTCCATGTAACAATGATCGAGTTCAAGCACTCATAGATACTAATTAAAGTACATGAAAGTTAACATTACAGCTTCCATATGTGTGTCACTTCTTGGTACCTGCAGTTCAAACACCACTTTCTCATATTACACTGGGCTGGCTGACTGGAGTTGTGTTGCTTTAACCACAGCATAACTCTGTTAGGCTCAAATTGTGTAGAACACCATGTACTGTACTGCATGCACTTTGCCTAGACTAACAATGAGAGAAATTTTACTACTTTTACTAGTGGCTGAGAGGTTGGTTAACTCATCCACTAGACCTACTGAAGGAACTGGAATAGGCCAAAAAAAACCTGCTACGTAAAATTACTGTTGGCCGTGAAAGTATTAGCTGAGTGGGCTGTTGATTTTATGAGTTCACTGGACATAAAACCTCTATTAGTGGTGGAACTGTATGGGGGTCACACCAGTCAAAGTATCTGCAATCGCTCTATTTGAATATTTTTTGCAGATTTTCCACATACACAAAAATCTACCAGTTATCATGTTATCAGAAAAGCCACAGTCAGTGTTGGCTTTAACTTTATAACCTTTGTTGGAACTATGGCCTCGAAGTACATTACATTTGTAATGATCCTTTTTATTAGAAATTCATGGTTTGCTGGGTATTTTGCACTGAAAACATCTTTGGTTCTTCATTTACTGTTCTGATCTTCAACAGAGATCCAGAAAATCCAGTGTGTCCCGGTGACCAGAGGCAGTACCAAGTTTGCAACACGAAGGTAAGCGTTCATTAATGTGGAGAATGCAGTGAGTCATTACATGTGTGATAATGCATATTAGATACTTGTGTGATGTGCAGAGAAACAGTATCAGTATAACTATCGTGTTTTGTACAGGACTGTCCATCAGGGGTTGCTGATTTCAGACATTTCCAGTGTTCTGCATACAACACCAAGCCTATGATGAGTAACTACTTCAGATGGGTACCCTTCAACTCAGGTAAGCAGGCTCTCTGATTCATTTATACAGCAACCCTACACTAGCATCCTTGTCTACAGTATCCAACAAAGCAAGTAAATTGATGTCATAAAATATTCACTTGATTTTAAAAACATAAGTTTCTCCATTACCTCTGTCTCCTGGAGTCAGTGCTATGTATTTAAGCTTCCTAAAGTATTTAGTATTTATCATGCTTTGCTAACCAATTTAATGAGTTTTTAAACAATGTATGTGATATTCAAAAATAAATTCAGTTGCAAACATGAATAACTCAGCATTTTATACATATTATTCAGAGGGAGTAGTGCCCCCTGAAAAAATGAAATGTTATATTAACACGGACAATTAAAAAACTTTTGTTCATATACTGCTGTGAAAAGTGCGATTACAGAACGTAACCATTATCACCTTTTGATGCAATGTGGAAATCACTAAAGCTCCTTCAATAACCAGCCAAATAGACCCAAGATAACTTTTGGCTACCAGATTTGAAAGTTTTAACTTTCAACATTCATCACCTCTCAATTAGAGGGAGTTATCATGTGGTAGGAGGCCTGGGTGGAGCTCACTGCTAAGGGAAAGAGACATAAAAAAAAACTCAACTGAAGTGTACAAATGAAATCAGTATTGATCTTTTTGAAACCATTGAGAAGGTTCAGAAAAAGTTTAGGAATGTTGTGTAAGCACTGACACTGGGTGTCTTAAAAGTGTGTATCAATTTAGCAGGGGATTGCCAGGCAAGTCTAGAATACTGTGTTAAACAAAGTTAAGAGTCATGGGTGTGCAAGAATCTCATTTACTGGAAACTACAACAAAAGGTTGTGCTACCAAATATTAGGTGTAGGTTGAGAGTGACATACAGTATTCTTGAGGCAGTAGAGTGTAGCACCGTGTTAGCCATAGATATAAGCAGAGACAAGTGGAGTATAGGTGATACCTTTGATTGGTAACTGAATAGATGGTAAATGCAAACTTTCCACACTACTTAGTCTCTTCTTCACTGAGAAATACCCACAATCCCACTGTCATACTGGGAGAGAGAGTAGAGTGTAGCACCGTGTTAGCCATAGACATAGGCAGAGACAAGTGGAGTATGGGTAATACCTTTTATTGGTAACTGAATAGATGGTAAATGCAAACTTTTCAGACTACTTAGGTCTCTTCTTCACTGAGAGAGAAATACCTACAATCCCACTGTCATACTGGGAGAGAGAATATAGTGTAGCACCATGTTAGCCATAGATATAATCACAGACAAGTGGAGTATAGGTGATACCTTTTATTGGTAACTGAATAGATGGTAAATGCAAGCTTTCGAGACTACTTAGGTGTCTTCTTCAGGCATAGCATCATACCAGCCTGAAGAAGAGACCTAAGTAGTCTCAAAAGCTTGCATTTACCATCTATTCAGTTACCAATAAAAGGTATTACCTATACTCCACTTGTCCCTGATACAGTGTTCTTATTACTGATTGGTGCTGGGAAGGAATTTTTCCCTTTGGGCACATTGCAGACAGATTTAAAGGGTTTTTTTTTTTATTTCTGTGGATCAGCCATTTTGCTGGTGGATGAAAAGATGGATTTGATATATATTTTTTCCTTTCCAATCCATGTAACCATGTAATTTTTTCCTTTTTGAATTATCTTGTAAACCGCTGTTTGTTAAGGTGAGTTACCTGAGTGGCCATACAGTTGTTTGCTTGGCACACAACAGTAATTACAAAAACAATTAACACTCATATAAATACTTATTTTTTATTTATTAAAAAAAAAAAAAATAACGGTATTAAACAAGGGTAGAAAAACAAACTGATAAATGAAAAAACAAAATTCATAATTACTTAAGTAATATGATACTCAATCATAAATACAAAACTGGAAATTTCACCCTTGATAAACATGCTCCTTCATCTCAAAGTCCTTCAGTAATCCTCTTCTATCAATAGCAATGTGTTTTACATGTAATCAGTTTTCATAGAATGTAGTACCAGGGCTCTAACTAGAGATCTGGATCACAGACGTCTACAGGCAAACTTGGCCACATTGATTTGTAGATTAAATTATTGAGTGCACTGATAATTACAGTGCTCTGATGGGTGTACAGGTGAGGAAGATGCCGAGAAGAGGTCACACTCCAGCATTCTTCTTCTTCTGTATGCAAACACAAAGGTTTAGATAAATGTTTTTGAGCACTGATCTACATTACTAGATATCACACATTGTATTTAGGATCAAACTACCCCTATATATTTGTTCCTTTAATAAAATCCCTCTGTATATAAGCTGATTCAGTTACTGTATATTGCTTTTACATATGCTGTACTATAATAAGTAGTGTCTACTCAGCTGTTTTTATCTTATCATCCACATGTAAATATAGCTAGAACATTGATCAGGTTGGATTCACAGGTGATCATATCCACTGGCATCTATTCTGGTATAATATGGAAAGCAGTAATCAGAGGTTGGGCAATTACATGAAATGTGTTTAAATATTTTAAAATAAATTTTGATTTCATTTTGAATTGAAATATATTTTCAAAATAAAATGTGGTGACTTTGATTTGTGTAAACTGGGGGCACATTCATTAAAACGATCACAAAGGAAGAAACTGAAATTTAAATTGTGTAGACAGTGTCCTCACTCTCATGACTAAACTGATTCCTGTTTTTTGTACTACAGAAAGTGTTCTGAATGGATTAGAATTAAAGCATGTTTTTTTTTCAAACATTGTTACTGTGGATTTAGTTCCATCCATCAGTCTCACTGGTTCCACTTTCTACAAGTCGTATTGACGTAGTGACACGTAGTTCAATAACTTTGAAATAAACAGTAATGAGAATTCCGCTGTTCAATCCCCAAAACTGGACACATTCTTTTTATAGAGTATGTGCAGCAGTCTCAGTCAAGGTTACAGTCTTTACTCAGGAAATCAGTAGTCAAGTTTAAAGCCTTGCCCAGCAGTACCTGCAGTGTGATACATGCACTTGTCTTATGGTGTTATGTTGATTCCTTGTAAAAGTGATCTGCTTTATTAAGCGTTCCACTGTAATCTGAGTTAGACAAAGGTCTTATATCCCACAGGAATGCATGTAGAGCACAAAACACTCTGAATGTATTCAAGCCAAAAACCTACTAGTGTATCTGTAAGGCATTACCATTAACACAGAATACATGTTAATTGTTACTGCTATGACAACACCACGGATGTCCCCAGTTGACCCACCAAAATATAGAGTCTAGTGCTGTATACCTTTTCTCATGCTGAAGTAACATGTTTATAAAGCTTTCACAAATAAAACCAGGGTAGTGCCTTTCTGTTTCCTAGGGCAACTCTTTAAGATGCTACCCCACCCCCCAGTCTCATTAAACTGTGAGTCATTTAGTGAGAAATTGCATGAGTTTCCAAGAATAAAGTTTATATATTTCTGTAGGCTTTGAAAAGACTAAGCACCATCGTACAAAAGGTTTTTGTGCAATAAGGAAAAATAAAGAATTCTCTATCTAAGTAAGGCAAGCTTCTTCTCTCAAACCAAAATAACTCTTTCTCTGTTCCCTTAAAAGGTCAAAGCGACTGTGAGCTGAACTGTTTGGCTGAGGGACATAATTTTTACTATAACTTTGGCCGGGTTTTGGATGGAACATCATGCCGCGCAGACTTCAATGGCTTATGTATTAACGGTCAGTGCCTGGTAAGTTTGAGGAAATGCCACCGCCTTTCACCCGTGATTTAGCCAATGAGCCCAACATGCAGTGAATATGATGGCATCTCTAAAGGCTTGGTAAATTCCATGCATGGTTGAAAAGAAAACTATTAATCAGGAGTAACAGAGAGTGATATTTACATTCATTGGCTGCATAGTCTATTTAGTTCCAACAGTAATAAACTTTGGTGCATACCGCACATGCACCATCTTTGTTGGGATTTCATCCAATAGCTATATTGGTTAACAGAGCAATTTTCCAAAAACAGACCCCTTTCTTAACCTGGCTCTATAAGTCTTGATATGTTACTTGACCACACAGCACTGTGCATATTTTTGTAGACAATCTGTTGCTTCAGCTACTAAAATCATAGCTGCAGAATAACCCTTTGGAATATTACCCTTTCTGCACCAAATTTTTTTCAGAAAAAATATTTTCCTGCCTTTTTCCTTCATGGGCAAAGTGTTATATGAGATACCAGAAGTGGAAATCACTGATTTACTATAAAGCATAAGCTTCTACACAAACCTAGATTCACTTATGATTTCATAAAGGATTTCATATACAAAGTTGGGAGGGACAAGAGAGTTAAGTGTCTACCTGATCAAAGTTCTCTGAGTGTGTTTGTACACAAAATAAATGATATTTCTGGAACAGATACCAATGGGCATATCTTAATTCACAGGTCCTAACTTGCTAGGGGGGCAGCATTAAAGCACCACCACCCTGCCAGTGACATCACTTGTGCCTACCTACTGTTTTTTGATTAGCTGAAAGCTGGTAATATCATAAGTTAAATCAGTGATGCCCCGTCTACTTCATCCTGATTGGCTGGATGCCAGTGCAAAGCCAGGAACTAGGTACACATGGGGGATGGAGACTCTCATTTTGGGACAGATTTTGAGATTTTAAACAGGAGCCACAGGACAGGACCCATGGAATATGGGACGCTTGGGAGGCATGTTCATTTTGTCCTGATCCAAAGCTGTGAATACTGGCAAATATGGTATGTGGGGAAATCTAAGATTACTCCCAAATTGCTACTTTTGTTTCTGGAATACAGTGAATTTACTTCCAGACTTGTGTACCTCCCTGAGCCATAACTTTTTCCTTATTTTTTGGCAGCATATTGGCTGTGACCTTATCCTGGGATCAGAGGAAAAGATGGACATATGTGGAGTTTGTGGGGGAAAGAATATTTCATGCAGACACCACTACAATATCTATACTACCAAGTACCCACCTTCTGGTAAGTGGCACAATAACTTATATCAGTCTCCTTGTGTTGTTAAATGCGTTTACCAACTTTACAGTAGGCTGCCAGTAGCACTTGTTAAGCATATTCTTGTAATTCCTCAGTTCTGACTGCACGCTTCAGGGTGATAGAAACTGGGTGGAGGAGACTGTAATCTGCAATATCTACTTATCTGATCCGGAAACATTATTTTACAATTTTCTGTAAACCCTGCAAATATTCAGACTCTTTCTGTAGCTTTACAGCCTGCACATTAGCCTTCAAGGTGTAGCTCAGTTAAATATTTCCATTCTGTGCTGTAGGGCATTGCTCAATACTGTCTCTGATCTGGAAATCCCTTGATGCCTGAACAAGATAAATATGCATCTTGTGCATGTCTATTTGCTTTGTTTTATGACAACATCAGTGCAATGTTCATTTAGCTTCCTAGATGAACTTTGTACTGGGAGATGAATTAAAATGTTATTGTGCTGTCTGTAAGGGAGTCCTACATGTTGTGTGCATAATACACAAATATGCAACCAATTCAGGCGAC
The DNA here is from genome assembly GCA_021901965.1 of Pipa carvalhoi. Taxonomy (NCBI): domain Eukaryota; kingdom Metazoa; phylum Chordata; class Amphibia; order Anura; family Pipidae; genus Pipa; species Pipa carvalhoi. The sequence continues at coordinate 9,174 of JAKJJM010044832.1, forward strand.
TACACAAGTCATAAACATACAGAGCTCTTTGTATCGTTTTGGGTGCGCGTGCACAGATCCTTCTACTATTGACTAAGCAGCAGAGTGGTGCGAAGGTGCAAATGTGACTAAGTGAACTGCTCCGAATTCACCTGTTTGACTTCACCATGTCAGACTGGCAAATTGGGAGATTGATGGCAGGGCTCCAGTGTTGTGTAAGGCGACTATTCATTTAAAAGTGACAATGGCGACTGCAATTAAGTGACAACATGACTTAGGGACAAAGTGACATAGAAATAGATAAAATATTCACAGAATACAGTTAGTGGGATATGGTGAGACTGACATCACTGCCCTTCACTTGATGAATTTGCCTCACTCCGCATGACTTCTCATCCTACTTCTATCTGACTGACTATGCCACACTATGCATCTAACTGCGATCACTGCTGTCCGCCTGTTCAACAAGCGTATTCTCTACTTAGTCAATAGTGAGCAGTGAATTTGCAACTATTTTGGTGATGTGACTTGAATTGTAGAAAAGTGAATTCGACAGGTGAATTTGCACTTTAGTCAATGAGGCTCTGGGTCTTTAGACTCCAGAGCCTCCAACAGGAGGGTGGGAGGTATCTGCAGGCAGCTGAAGGTAGCTGAGTTCCTGTGTAAGATCACTCCAGAGAGTGATAGTTAGACCTAAGCTGCAGAAGGGTGGCTGTCCCCAACAAGGATTGTAGTGGTGTAGGACACCCAGGTACCTTGTACACAAAGTGCATGTCAATCAGGTACCTAGAGCAGGGTCTCAAGTGAAAGAGCCTTTTTGCGATAGTTCCATAGTTCTGGAGTTGCCAGTACCCCCTGGGGTGAAAAAGACTTAGGGCTAGATTCCGTATGCTCCGAACTTCTGCAGAAATGCCTTTGTGAAGGCATTTCCGTGAAGTGCATGAGGTGCGCCGCTGAAATAGTCGCGGTCGCGTTTCATGCACTTCAAAAACAGGCGAACAGGGCGAACAGAGTGGCAGAGCGGCCGCTGTTCAGAACATAAAGGAAACAATTACGGGGTTATTGACTAAAGTGAGAATTTGACTGTCAAAGTGAATTCTCATTAGTTTGGGTGGCTACACCCTGATTCTTTACTCCTTATTGATTCCCATACCAAATCCGCAACAGCAACAATATTCCCATAGTAAAGTCATGACTGTGTCAGTAGCAGTCCATTGTGTAGTGTGCAAATGTCGCTAGCTGTCGAATTTGCCACAGCGCAGAGTTTGCTGAATACCCAAATATGGGGAAGTGGCGAATTCGCACCCTTATGAGACAATTTGGAGTTTAGTCAATAACCCCCTTAATGTGTATAGTTCAACTAATAAATTAAGCTAACATTCATTACGGGTTTCTTTAGAAAGGCCTTTTTTACCATTCCTCCCATTTAACTTGTGTAAATAAATAAATCACAGTTATATATGTATCCATCTATCTGCGTGTGTCGATGCATATCTATATCTATTTATATCTATATATGATGTATTTATTTATACAGAAAGATTTGTCACTGATAACACATAAAAGGAACAGCTGATACAAATCAGGTTGATTCCATTAGTAAATAAAGCAAATTCCTTACATTCAAGTGTAAATATATTCTGTAGTGAAAACATTCACTATTCACACAACTCTTTTGCGTATTATCAATGTTTAAAAATGTTTTACATTGCATTAAACAATATATTTAAAGTGACATGGCAGCTGCTAGAGTAATAACCAGTGTTTTCAGTGAGGCATTGCTGAGAATCATGTCATATAAGGGTATAAATAAGGGGGCACCATTGCATATCGCTATCTCCTTACCCATACTGCAATTCTTTTAACAGAAAGGCCAACAGATCAGTAAAACTATGATGGGTTTCTGGTCTTTAAAGTGTTTAATTAGTACTGTGGTATTATTACACAGTTTTTAACGTGATTTCAAGGTGCCTCACAGACTTTAAATATGTTACAAACTGTGTATCCTTTAGTACTACTCTACCCTGATGAAGAGGGAATATCTCTCGAAATCTTGTCTTATACAACGATCTATTAGTCCAAATAAAGTATCGTATAATACTACAGTACTCATTTTTTTTATTATTCAACTGGACTAATACGGCTTAAACCATTTTTTGTTCTTTAAAGTGTAACACTTCTGATAACTTGGGATCAGTAGAAAACACCAGGTACACTGCTACATCCAGATCCATATTTAACGTGATACACACACATTTTGAAACAACACATTTATCCTCTTTAATATGAGACATTTTCTTACAGTTGAATGGAGAGAAACACTCAAATGGATGAGCTGTTGTAACGGAAGCGCAAAAACTGAAAGACGAAAACAAAAAACTGGGAATACCCCTAGTGCAATCAAATAACAAAAAACTGTAACACCCCACACTTTGTGCAAATAATGAATGTGATGGTGAAACAACACACCAATGAGGGTGAAAAAGAATAAAAAAAATTAAAAAAAAAGAATGCAAAAAAAATAAGTGAAATAAATAAGTCTTAAAAATGTGTATAAATATAAATGAATAGGGAGGTGCCTATGGTTGTAGGCTGACCCCCCAAATAAAATACACTCACCAGATGGCAAGATATATGCGCAGTGT
>JAKJJM010044844.1:0-18360 GCA_021901965.1 Pipa carvalhoi
CCAAATCGCTCCCTCCTCCCCCGGCGGCTCTTTCCTAAAGAGCCGCAAAGGGGGAGGAGCGAACGCACCCGATCCCATGACCTGCCGATGTCCAATCAGGAGCGCTGGAAGTCATGGGGGCAGGGCTACGGGGCGGGACTAGCTAGTGCGCCGCGAGCCGCTGAGCAGCGGCTGAAGAGCCACATGCAGCTCGCGAGCCGTACTTTGCCGACCACTGGTGTAGAAGAAGCAATTTTTCTCAATGCTAAATTCTTATTATTACTAAATAATGAGCATTGCCCTGTCATTAAGCACTACTAAACTACTAAACAACCTGACACACAGATAGAGGTTGTAAATCCTGACCTAGTAGGCCTTGCCAACAGACAGCAGGTGGTTGTAGTGTGCAGTTGTCCATCAAAATTACTTTCACTGAAACCCTTAGCACAGTGAGGGAAATTAACTAAACTAGTATGGAGAAGGAAAGGAAACTTTTGCAAGTTTTCTTATTATGTGCCACACCACCCACTGAGTTTAAAAGTGCAACATGAGCTTTCATTAGAACAGAACAAAAACTACAGGTAAGACAATGTTTTTACTTACAGGGCTACATGGTCAAAACTGAAAGACTAAAGGGGGTCATTCCTGTAGCTCCGAATTTTCTGTCCCGAATTCACTTATAGCGAACTCCCATTATAAAGTCGTGACTGCGAGTAAAGAATTGTCGCAGTCGCGATTTTATAATGGAAGAATTGTTGCGGTCACGACTTTATAATGTGAGTTCGCCATAAGTGAATTCGGAGCTACCGGAATGACCCCCTAAAGAGTGTAGTTTCCCACGTGTGATTGGAATAAATCTCCAGGCCCCTGTATTGACTGTGTCCAACAAACCATAAAGCAGAGCAGTGAAACCAATCACACTAGTAAAGACTATACTATTCTTTATGTATGTATATATTTATTCATTTATATAGCGCTGATATTTTACCCAGCAATTTATTATTCACTTCAGTCCCTGCCCAATGGAGCTTACAATCTAGTTTCAGTTACACAAACACACAGATGTATGGTTATTTTTTGGAACGTGAGAGGAAACTGGAGTGCCCGGAGGAAACCCACGCAGGTGCAGGGAGAACATACAAACTCCATGCAGTTGAAGTCCAGGGTGAAATTGAACCCAGAACTGCAAGGCAGCAGTGCTAACCACTGAACCACTGAGCCACTGCGCTGCTCATGAATTCTTACCAAAGCAAGTTTCCTTTTATTTACAGCATGTTTTGAGGCAAGGTCGTTTTTCAAGTCTCATTAAGGAGGAAAAAAAACCTCAGATGGACCCATAACTTCTGGATAGACTGATCTGCACATGTTTCCCAGGCAGCATTGTCTTAATTTGCCATGCTGGTTCAGTTAGTCTTCCTCACCATTTTAAACATTTATGTGAGGGTCATGTGACAGGCACATACTAGCTAGTACAGCTTGCCTTCAATTAAAGACTGGAAACATGAAATTGCCATTTGGATTGGCATGACGATTATTCAATACAAAATATAAAAATGTCTAATTAAGGGAAAATTCTGCTTTATCTGACAATTTTTGAATGTGTTTTCAAGATGCAAGATGGCTGCCACCACAAGAAGAAAAACAAACCAATCTCAATATAATACAATTTGAGAATTCAACTGCAAAGATAACATTTTTACCAGAGGATAATATAATAATAGGAAAATAATGTAATAATGACATGTTGGAATAACTTCCATGCAAATATAATTTTTTTTCCTTGCTGATATTTCTCCGTTAAAAAGTGCCAAAAAGCACAGCTACATTCTAGGATTCAGAGACATATATCAGCATGCCATATTTCATAAAGGTTACATCTTGTCAGTGCAAGATACGGATTAATGGCTTCTGAGAAGATGGAAGAAGGTTTAATGGCAAAGGTCAGCAAGAAACTTTGGGTAAGGAGAGCTTAAAAGATCCCTTCACTGCAAAGGAAAAAATAACGTAAATTATCTTAATAACGTAAGTTATCTTAAAGGAGAACTATGGTGTCAATTCATACTTACCTGATCGATTTAGCAGCTGCATAATTCTCCTTTAAAACAGAAATCTAGTCAAGCTATATTCTCTGCTGTATAGAGAACATTTCCCCATACAACCAAAAAGCAAGACTCACACACAGTTCCTTTTTTATGGGAATGCTTGTTTGCATGTATTTCCCAAGAAACCTTAGCTTGTTGTAATATTTTAAGGACAGTACATGCTGGAATTAAACCAATGATTGGCAAAGCGTAGCCCAGCTAACACACTCTGGTTAAAGTGGGCAAATCTTTATAAAGAGAGAATGGAACAGGAACTCCATGTGGTGTTGCTTCAGCAACCACCAACCAAACCACCCATCCACAGATATGTTCAACTGAGTGAAGGAATCAATGATCTCACAACAGTCTTACATCAAATAATGACATCATCCTTCTTCTCATTCTCTCTTTGGTTTAATCTCTCCCTCTTCCTAAAAACAGATGTATTTAGCAAGTAAGGTACTGTGTAATTCATCCTACCAGCAATTATGTTAATTAGGTTTAGAAAAGGTTAATATGTTGAATTCGCTCCTCAGTGATTCCCTGTTTGCCAGATCCCAGGAATCCTGAATATATTAATGCACAATTCAAATGACTTTATCTATTGTTTCCTTTAGCTAGAGTGAAATGAGCCCCTCCTGCTGCTTGTTTTGTGTATCATAAGAAATTCCTATCCTGCTGCGTGTTAGAGAAATCAGAAATCCACATGCTGATGTGAGTAAGTAAATGTAACTGCCATTCATTCATTGTGTGCAGCTACGATATAGCACTGAATTCCGAAAGGCTTTAAGCTCAGTGTGAGATTCTGGCACAAAATCAGTTAAGTGAAACATTTTACCTTACCCTATTTTACTTTATGTCCCTTGCCCCAAAAATTATATATGTGTTGGTGCAAATTTATTGAAAAGTACCATCGGAGGTCCCCACCCAGTTTCTGTGATGTTAAGGGAGAGAATGATAGGTAGGGGCTGGACCAATGCTATCAGAAGAGAGGAAATATGTCCACCTGACCACTGAAGGCACACATTCAACTTTCCACAGCTCAGTAAAGCAATATACAGATGGCAACACTCAATAACCAGGACTGTAGCACAGAGCCAGCATGCCTGTCACAGCCCCGCAGGCAGCTTCCCTCTCCTTACTTCATAGACTGTATTTTAGGAAAAGTTCAAGGTGAGAAGAAGGGCATTCTGGGAAACATCATGCAAGAGTCACACAAGGGTAAGTACACCTTTTTTATTGTACTTTTGTGGTGAACACTTGCTTAAAGTTAGCAGCTTTTCCAGAGGCAAGTTCACAGCATTGTAAGGGTGCCAGTTTGCAGGGCTGTTGGTTAGGTACCTTACAGTACAGGTAACAAAATACATAGGGTTCCTACTGTTTTTTATTTTACACAATTAATGGTGCGGAGCTATTTTCTGTTAATGGTCCAATACCTATATATTGTATTAAACTGCATATTTGTTATATACTAAACTCAACAAACAGTCCATTGCTCATAGATGATTTAATTCTACTTTTACAGAACTTTACAGCATATCTGTCTGAGGGTTGCTTTGCATGCTGGGAGCAGTAGTTCATTGACAGCTCTAATGCCATAGGTTGGAAAAATTTTTAATGAGAATTCTTATAGTAATTTTAAGCAACTGACACCTAACTCAGAGCTTTATTATGTCTCCCCCACTCCAAGTAATAAACTCCTGCATTTACTGCTTTAGGTATAAGGCTTACTATCATGTTTGGCTGCAAAACACTCAAATAAATAGATGAGAAGCAAACCAGAAGTATATGATAAACACTCCTTTGTAAAGTCATTTTTTTTGGTCTTGTGTAAACCCTTCACTCCTGCCACCAGGTTTTTTACTAGGAAATAAAGGAATCCCTGGAAGATGTCCTGGATAAATGTGTTAAAACAAATATTTACTGCCTGACACAAAAGAAAAGTAATCTGTTACATTAATAAACAATAATGTCATTATTTTAATGAAACTGTGCCACAAAAACTCCTTTAAAAATAGAAGGTATCCAAACATCAGATTCATTTTCTACTTAATGTGTTATTATGCCTTGTTAAAGTTGTTTTAAAATCAAAACCAATTTTTTTAGATTTCATAATTTATCCTAATACAAACAATTGCTAATATAGCATTGTTTACTATGTTTTTCTTTTTCTGTTATTACATCCTAAATTATTACAATGCTATTATGTGTACCAGGAGAAACCTTTACCCAAGGCAGTATTTCAGTAACATTTAAAGATTATTAAAATTGTTGCAACCTGTTTTGTAAAATAAAAGCAGTTTTCAAACAAATACCGTACATCTTGTCTGGGAAACGATACAATATTTTCTTATTTCAGAGAACTAAAATGCTAAACAACTACAACAACTGTAAATGACAAAATTAAAAAAAAAATGTTTATTTTGAGATAACAATTGAAATAACTAAAAATTGTATTGGCTTTTAGTTGCCCTTTAAAGGGGCAATTAAAACCTCAAAAAAATGTAGGCTAAAACTGATGTACCGTAATTAAGGGGATGAAGCTATTATGCTGCAGCGCTGCCCCTGCTCTATTCTCTGATCTCTTCTGATCGTGGCAGCTGCAGCAGTCTTCTCTTCTTCTGGTTCCTGGTCTACTACACTTGTTCTTTTCGGCAACCAGAAGGAGAGGACCATGGGAGCTGTCAAAATCAGAAGAGATCTAGATCGTAGAAGAGAGCAGGGTCAGCCCTGGAGAGTTTTGTCTGCAGCTCTGTTCGCCTGTTCTTGAAGTGCATGAAGCGTGTCCGCAACTATTATAGCGGCGCGCCTCATGCAGTTCACGGAAATGCCTTCGCAAAGGCATATTCGGACGCATTCAGAGGATGGATAATCTGGCCCTTAGTCACAAGAATCAGTTGTAGACAGAAGCCTTAATTTACTGGTTTTTATTATCCTTCTTCGTTATTGTATCAGAGAAAATTCTTAGCTGTCCTATTATAATGTTTCAGGAAATTCAGGACTACAGATTCCGTCAAATTTATTCAATGAAGAAGTACAGTGTCCATGTAAGGGATTCAGAGGCATTTAAGAGAAGCGAATCTTTAAGGGGCAAGTAATAAAATGTTTCAGGAAAGTGGAATGGTGGTTGCTTTAAGTTATAAATGGCTAGTTCTGATGTTAGAAATAGGTGCTTTGTAAGTTACAAAGTTATAAATTACAGGAAGTTCCAGTTAATTTCCAGTGCTACTGTGTATTATGATGTTAATAAGATACAGTATGTGTCTATGCAGTTTTTTCAGCTTAGATCAAATATACTGAGATATCAAAATATCAATAAATTCTGTTTCTCTCCCTTTTCATATATGAAAGATATGGAATTCTCCTCTCTGGACATAATGTGTAAAGCTGGAACATGTACGGAGCACAAGGATACAGAAAATAGGACAAAGGAACTGCATGCAGTCAGTGATACCATGGCTTGTGGAACTCATGATGTTCAGAGCGAGGAGAAGCCTGGAAATAGCAATGGACAAACTACCAAACAACACCATGTCTCAGACCTATCCTCAGCCTTAGGAAAACGAAAGCAGCGCCGGTACCGAACCACCTTCAGTAACCTGCAGCTGGAGGAACTGGAGATGGCATTTAGAAAGTCACATTATCCAGATGTTTTTACCAGGTCAACCAATTTCCTGAATTTTAGTGTTTCTTGTTATTATAATCTAATCCTTGGTTGGAATTGGAGAATTGTCTCATGCCCTATATTAGTGGTACAATATCATTACAGGTGACCGGAATGTTTTTATTCATTTCAAGTTCCTTCTGTTACATCCTGAAATGACTGCGCAGACCATCTGGCTGCAACCCCCTTTCATAATCTCAGAGTCCTCCTATTTGTGGCTCCCTGCTATAATCAGTGCAATGAAAATGGTAATAGGGACTTTTTTTTTACATCTGACTGACCTGCATTGTTTACAACATTATCCATACAATTTGTACTTGAGTGAGAAAATAAACAGTGGTAAATGAGAGTGAAGAAGAAGAAAGGGCAAGGCTACAGTAGGTTACAGTTTTACCAAATGTAGTTCAAAGCGCAACAAAATTCTGAAAAAAATGACACCAAAATGTGCACTGTTCATTTCCATGACAACTGCATCAAACATCATTATTCTGTCTATAGGCAGTCTATAGGCAATTTGCATCACAAAATATGAGGAATATTAGGAATAGGTCATATGCAGTTTGTCATACTTAGAGACAAAATGGCAGGTGGTTTGACGTGGTTGCCATGCCGATGCATACATTTTGATGCTGGTTTGGCAACATGCAGTAAAATAATAACAAAATGTCTCTTCTGACATTTCAATCTTACAGCTGGTAGACAGAGAACGAGTACTTGCTCTTTAAACACTGCTAATGTGGACGCTGCAGGACACTGCTTTGCCTGGGTTATTTCAACTATTCTAATTTTCTGTGGATATCTAGAGCTGATCGAATTTATATTTAGTCCATTCAGTTTCTCTTATAAATCAATGATTTATTTAGTACTTTCTTAATGAATGAGTTGAAGGTGCCCACAGAGACTCATATTACTTACATTTAATTCTGCTCCTGACAGTCCTGTCAAGATCTATTCCAATAAAACAAATGTGGCATTTATCAGCACTTTTCCCAGTTAGATTTGTATCGCTGTAAATTTAACTGGGGCTAAATTAATTTAAAAGTGCACGCTGTGACCTAGATTTACTGGGTCATAACGATAATATGGTTTCACTTAACAACAATTTCTAAATGAAGTATCTGCTATGATGAGAGATCTCTTACAAAAATAGAAAGGCGGATTTATAGCAGGGAAGTTTGCAGTGCTGTGCTTTATCCATTAATTATAGCTTGGAAAGTGAGAGATGTGTACTTTCCTTGGCCAGAGAAATGCCAGTTACCCATAGATGGCACTTGGAGGTAAATTGGAACTTTCCCCACAAAAGACAGACAATTAGGAGGGAATAAAAATGTAATGGTAATCTGCCTTCCTGTTACTGATAAAATAGTATGATATCTGTACATGTGCCATGTGATATGTTCTTTTTATTGCATGTATTGCATGAACTCTCAGGCAGCAGAGACAAGGGCAGTTTGGGCCACAGTTACACCAGGTTCTGTCACTGTGCTTGACTGCTCTGCGCCGAGCTTGCTCATGAACTGAAAACAATCAAGTTTGGGTGTGCGTGGTTATGTGCTGTAATGAGCAGGTTAGGCTGATATGGGGCTACCCTTTTCACACATACTCCTCTCCAATTACTATTAGAATCAAGTTCCCTTGTGTTGGCATAGCAATTCTGTATATATGAGTGAAGAACAGTGACAATGTTTTTCTCTTTATTTCTCTAGAGATTCTCTTGCTATGAGGTTGGAACTTACAGAAGCCAGGGTCCAGGTATGAGTGGTTATATTAGTTGTTGGGTGGGGAGAATAACAAAAAGCCTTGTTTTCCAATAGTAAATATTGCCGAATTTGCTGTCATAATTAACTATTGCAAATCCTGGGGTCTACGTACATTTCTATAGACTCAGCTTCATGCACATACAGAACAACCTTTTCATTGCTTCAGCCTGAGTCCTAAGGTGACTGAGCAGAGGGGCATTTACTTTACAGAAATAATGTGTGAGCAGCAGTGCATGTAGGGTACATCTCAATGGCAATGAGAGTTTTTTTTAGACTTAAAGGAGAAGGAAAGGCTGTTTGGAGAAGGTGTGATTTTCAAAGGAGAGGGGGGAAGATTCTTACTCTCCAGCGCTGATTCCTGCTGTTACTATAAAGCCAATCTCTTCTGTTGTGTGAAGCTCTGCGATCCTCTTCACTTCCTGCTTCCTGTTCAAACTTACTAAGGTGACCATGCGTAGAAGCAGTTTTACATCACAATCCTGAGCATGCTCACTTCAGTGAATGAAAGTCTGGGATCTTACCAGTGCCCTACCCTGCTGGATTTAATCTAGTGTAAATCTCCCTATAGGTTGAAATATTAATAAAGTTCACACACACAGGCTTTGTTTGAGATAACCTTCTACATAGTATTTCTTAAAGAAATAAGTTATTCCAATGTCATTGCATGTCTAAGCCTTTATTTCTATGTATTTGGATCTCTGTAGGTTTGGTTTCAGAATCGGAGAGCAAAATGGAGAAAACAAGAAAAAAATGAGCTCTTGAGCAGAGTCAGTGGTTTCCCTATGAGACATCCTCTGGGACTTTATCTTGATATTCCTATGAACACCCCTCCTTTATTAGATCCTGTAATGAAATCAGTATCACCGCTTATTCCTGCTTTTGGCACAGCTCCTTTGGGTTCCTTGAATATCAGTAATGTTGCTTGGACTTCGGTTTTCAGGAACCCGATTCTAAGTCCTTACTTTGGAAGGTAGTATTATATAATAATAATAATAATTATTATTATCATTAAAATGTTATAATACACAGTTTTTAATGTGTTATGTAAACAAAGCCTGAAAATGTATGGCTGATCAAATGTTATTTACAGGGGCTTCTGTTATAGCAGGATAATCATACCTATTATTCACTGATTTCCATTTCTTCATATCGTAATTATTTATTTTACGATGATTAAAAGTTCAGCTGGCAAACAAATTGAGATACTATCCGCAAGCTTCAGTGCTGTGAAGGCTCAAGTAGGGACTGTTGAAGTAGTGGCTTATATGAAAAAACTGGGGTAGGGATAGGGACCTTGGGAAGCAATATTTGGAAAATAAAATACATTCTAAGAACACCTATAGATGATGAAACCTGTGTATCTTCCCTTTAATACAATATAATGTTTAAGTAACCACAATCAGGTTTTTCCATTTTCACTGTTTTTGCCGCTAGAGTACTTATACTACAAATTGGCAGTCTCATGTGTAATTAATAAATCTTAATTTATGTTTCAGGTTCCTTAGTGTTCTAAACCCATTGGTGACTACATCTTCTTTCCTTATGGAAAATCCAACAACACCTACAGACTCTGAAATAACATCATTCAGCAATTTATTTACGGGTGAATGGAAGTTGTCTGATATTGCATCATTGAGACAAAGTGCAATGGACCATTCTGAGCAGGGTCCCACTGAAAATCTATTTGGTAACTTTTCCAAGCCAAACAAAGGTTTATGAACTCCATGAGAGAAATAGATGAAAAGTTCCTTTAAATCTATGGACAGTGCCCCAGTGCACAAGTACATGGTTACGGATGAACCAAAGAATACTTTATACAGACCTTTATCATTACATTTTTTTCTTTCATTTTTCTTAGTTGCCTTCTAGAATTCTCATGTCTTCCTTATCTATAAATTCTTTTTATGTTTGCCTTATTTCATCATAAACCAGGGCATGTCCCAGACTGCGTTTAAGAAAGATGGCCCCCTGTGTCTCCGTCTGGTGGGTCTTTGCATCCTACACAAAGGCGGTACAGATGCTTTATGCCTTGTGAAGTCATTAGAAAGTACAGAAACCCAGGGCACTGGACCTGGGGAACAAGCCTTAGGTTTTTAGGCCTAGCCATCCCTGAGATATGGTAAATCAATAACAGCATAAGAAGTGCCTCAGTTACTAAGCACAACCAACAAATAATGCAAACTACTACCTAAAATGCACTGTATATGTATCCATGTGCCTTACATAATAAAAAACATGGTGGACTTTTTCCCAATATGTGTCTGGCATGGAATAAGTTTATAACTGCCTACTAGAATCCACTTTATTTATGGGAATAACATGGATTTTTTTTGTAGGGAATACAATATTAATTCTAGACAAAAAAATGTTTCTTTTTGTAAAATGATGACCCAAGGTGAAATATGGTAATGAAGTGCATGTCTTCTTATAAATGTGCATACTTTATTCATATAGACTATAGATTCCTACGTTTACAATGGTTTTTATCAATACTGTTGGTATGTGGAGCTGCGTCTATAACAGCAGGGTAGTCACATGGTAAATCACCTAAATCAATGCATAAATTAAAGGGAATGTTCACTTTCAGCTTTTTGTTGTGGCAGATCCAGGTTTCTGAGATAGGAATGGTGTCATTTTGCAATGGTAATATTATGGTTGGTGGCAAATATAACATTTAATCAATACTCCATGGAGTAAAAACACTCACAGTCTGGGATCACAAATCAAGTGTTATCACAATGATATCACCATAAAACCAATGCTAAATTTGAATCTCTTTTTCCAATGTAAAACTTGTCAGTAGTTACTCATTATAGGGCATTTATATCAAAAAATGAAACTTTTTTGCCGTATTGTACGTTTTTTTGTATATTTAGTAATTTTACACCAATTTGCTTATTTATTAAAATTATTTTTTAAATATTGACATATCATTGGGGTTTCTGTCTTTGTAGATGCAGTTTTAAAAAGGACAATTAACCCTGAAATACATGCCTACTGTTTCCCCGATCACTGGGTCACTCTACATGTTTAAATGAATACAGGACTGCATCAATGTGACCTGCCATTCTCAAGTTATATGCTGCAGAATACATATCTTTTAACTAGGGGCTTTTTTAACTTTGGTTTGTGCTTCTCCCACCACCCTGCCCCTGGACTCTGATAATATAGTATCCTTTTAGAGGATAGAAGTAGAGAACTTTTATTACACAGATCAAACTGCAGAAATGTTACAAAAACTGCTAATGTACAAAGGATTTTACATAAGGAAATAATCGCAGGAGATGCTAATATTGATGTATGTAATAGAAGGCTAATGCAAAAAACAAAATAATAATATACTAGACAAATGTTTGGGATAAATAATTAAATATCAAAATTAGTTTTGAACTTTCCATTTCCTTTAAAATTTTGGAAAAAAAGGTACTACAGACCTCTGGGAAGATATCCCCTGTTGATAAAATCTACTAAATACATGAAGATTCCAACCTGTGACTGTAAATAGTTTAAAATGGGGAATGTGCATAACTGGAAACTTCTATGGGTCTCATGCCCCGTTCCCTTCCTCATTGGGGTAGTTGTCTGCACAGTTTAATCTGCATGAACATGGAGACAGGCTACATTGATTGGAAACCAATCGGGTGGGGATTCAATCTAAAGGGGGCAGGGTTTGTTTGGAGGAGTGGAGTTTGGGGTGGGGTAGGGCTACCCATTTCAGAGAACTTTTGGGGTTTCCCCCAGATACCCAGCATTTGCTTTGCAAACCTGGAGTCTCCAGGTGAAACTCAAGAAAAAATCCTTATGCAACAGCATCATCAGTTATATATAACTACTGCACACAAAACAGTGATGCATTCCCAGAAATAATGTCTTGAAAGTGGTCACAGACGCGCCGGGTTTGAACTTCCAAGGAGCCCACCATACTACGCACAGCTGTCAGACCACTCCACTGCACTGCATTGCTATCCAGCCACTCCAAGCTGCTGCCCCACCATAACCTTGGATTTCTAAGGGATGAGGCAGCCTTGTAGAGGTGTGAAGGTCCCATGCAGACTATGCACCCAGGGGCTGGGAAGTCAAAGTTACACTGCTGCAACAGTTTTTAAATTGAAATAACTTTTTTATTAAATGTATTGAAAAAACGACAGAATGTTCATTGCAATCAGCTGCATAATATATCACTTGTGAGAAAAAGGAATAAATTCTATTGTTACATTGTCATTTGTGGCATATTGTGTATATATGATTTAAATAACACGCTGGCACAAAGCACATTACTAAAACAATTTTATTTTCTTTAAAAAAATTGCAATCATTTTTCCCAGCAATCTGTGTGTATTTGTAGTTAGGCATTTAAATGCTAACAAATGGACATATCACCATGAAGTGGGAGGAGCCAATAGCGGCTGCCTCCCCAGTGCCATTACAGAGCTACTGTTTGCAACTGCGTAGACTGTTGAAGGCTTAGTCATAAAAGTCCAGTTGCATACAGGTTGGAGTTTGATACTTTTCTAGCTCTGCTTATTCATGAAACTATAGAGTGTTGTAAATTTGTGTTCAATTCTACACCATTCAGTGGTTGCAGACTTAAGGAACTCATTGCTTTACTTTGTGATTTATGTGAATTTTGACTATTCACTAAGCAGCAGAGTGTGTTAGAGTGATAAAATAGGCATGACATACTACTCCGAATTCACCATTTTGACTTTGCCAGATCAAAGTGGGAAGTAGGGGGTTGATGGCAGGGTTCCTGTTTGATGTAATGCGACTGTACACCCAAAAGACAAAGAAGTTATAGCCAGTGCTTTTTTTGCACCGGTACGCGACAGTACAGCATACCGGAAAATCTAAAGTCTTACATAGACTTTTTACTCCCGCGGGGCTGCTACTGCCTCTCTGCCTACACAGGCGTACCGGCAAATATGAAATGCGTACCTGCAAATATATTTTCACAAAAAAAAGCACTGGTTATAGTAACAAAGTGACAACATGAACTAGGAATATTTTAACATAGAAAGGGATGTAATATTCACATGATACACTTATAGTGACAATGTAAAGATGATGTCACTTCCCTTCCCTTTATCAAATTAGCATCACTATTGACTGAATATGTTGCATTACACATGAAATAGCATCTGACACTGTTCTCTTCTTCTTAGCCAAGGGAATCCTCCGCTTAGTGAATAAGGAGTATCAAATTTGTATCTTTTGGAGCAAAATGACCCGACGTGACGCAAATTCACTTTGACTGTCGCATTCACGCTTTCATGAAGAAGCCCCTATATGTCTTTGCAGCTATTATAGTATAGAGAAATCTGGTTCGATAAAAATACTGGAAACTATTGTCTACAATTACTAGTAATGACCATAACAAAACAGGTGCAAATCTGCATGAAAATTTGTCCTGCACCTTTTTGGAAAGTTTCCCTTTCTGTGCACAGAGAAAGCACAGCCTGTAAGAACTTTTCATTATGTTCCAATAAAGAAATCTTTCTACAGTGTTGCCAGGCTCTGTCTTGACATGCTTATAAAGCTAATATATATGAAATAAATGGTTTAACGGTAACAGAATCAAATCTGTCATTTCTTTTTTAAATTTAATTTTATCTACTTTGTTCATTCCAAAGAATTTCTCTGTGTGACCCATAAGCCAACTGTGAAAGCTAATAATGTAATAAAAACTACACAGGTACTTTTATAATACTTAATACCAGCTTACATCCAAAGCTGTTCGTTAAACAATGAGGCAAACAGGAAGCTATTTTTCTGCTCAACATGTCGTAAAAAGAAAAAAGCTTAAACAACAGTGTTAAAGGGGAGTGCAGGAACAAGCAAGCTCCACAGCTTCCCCATACCTGCACCTATTAAATCACTTTAGCCAGTGGCTATACTTCCCCTTGCTGCTGTATTAGTGACACATTTGCACACTGAAATCCATTCAGATGAAAAGCTGATCCACAGAATTGGAGACATGCAATAGTAGTGGGCATATTGCTGACTATAAAATAATGAACTTTTAGGGGCATTATTTAGGTATAATATAGTTTTACGACATTGAGAGGTATGATGGGAAGGCCAATAAATGATTTATTTGTTGGCGATATTACAGGTGTGTGGTTTACCATGTTTACTAGGCATACGTTGTTATAACATTATCATGGCACCTCATGATAAAACTGTATCACAAAAAAGGATTGGGTTTCTTTATTTAGAGACACTAGCCTTTATCATTGCATATTCTCTATTAAATATGACTACATTTTACAGAATCTCACCGTTAATGTAAACTGGTAATCACATCCAAGGACTCAAAAATATCAAAACACTATCCAACGTTTTGCGGATGACTCTCTTATTGTAAGGACATTTACTTGAAACCATTTATTAAATGTACTTGTACGATACAGGTATGGTTGAGCCTAGTCTATGGGATAGATTCTACATCACATAGAATCAGTGGTTTTGTGTGCTCCAAACATTGTTACATTCTACATCTCAGGGTCAGCTCATTAAGAGAGTCTTCATTTATGCTACTGAGCATAGAGATGGATTGTGGAAAATGAGAAAGTTTCTATACTCTTCATCAACAGGTACAATTGTTTACTGAGGTCTAGTAACCAATAGAAACTAGCTTTCAAGCCCAGTGTGTCCAGTGTTACATCAGGCAGATGCCCTAAAGGAGATGTCCTATGACAGTGGTGGTGAGCCTATGGCATGCGTGCCAGAGAGGGAACTCAAAGCCCTTTCTGCGGGCTCATGCTCCATCAAGACCGCTGCTCTCCTCGACCCCCAGCGAGTGAGCGATTCTTCAGTGTAGGCCGCAGACCCAACCTGGCAGTTTTCAGGTCGGATCCGCAGCCTACACTGAAGGAGTGCTTGCTCGCCGATAGGATAGCTGTGGCAAAGCTCCTCCCTGACACAGGTGCGATGACGTCTCTCATCAGCACCTGCACTTCGGGGGAAGGTGCTGGTGAGTGATATCACTTTTTGGCACTTGGTGCCGAAAAGGTTAGCCACCACTGCCCTATGACAAGTTGGCTTTATTCTTTCCCAAATGGTCTAAGTCTGGTGAGGAGTCCCATCGGGCACTGTAACCTGGGTTATGATTCATATTCTTATGGACTATCTATGGCATCTAAAACTTACCATTCCCTTGCTTTTTATTTCAAACACCCTCAATTTCTATTCTCCCTCCTATTTCACTCCTACCCCTAGCCAGCCAGGTGGAAAGCACAATGAAGATAAAATAGGAGGGAGCTGGAAGTCTGAAGCTTATGGCAGATTTTTTTTATAACAAGGTCAGGTTTTATTGAGTTATCAGTAACCTAAGGCTTATTCAAGAAGAAAATTAATTTGCAAAAGTATGTGGCTCCGGACTGGAGCCTGTAAAGCCTTCTCATAAACAGATTAGTGATTAAAAATGTTTGGCTCTTTATTCCTGCAACCCGTTAACTAATTAGTATGGTAATTGAAAAGAAGGAACTTACTAAAATATAGATGGAATTAAGTAAGTTCCCCAGTGAGAGTCTCAATGTTCCTCTGACGCCACACACCTGTCATGCAGTCAGCAGGATTATGTGTAAAAGAACAACATCATCAATCAAACGAATACAAAGCCCCATAACAATATTTCCTACATAATGTCTCTTGCTTAGTGCCTGTTGTACTAGGATCAAAGGGGCTGAAAAAGAAGACAGGATTGAAATACAAAATGAAAGTACAGTAAACACATTTTTGACTCATTATTTGAATTTCTTGTAAAACTTTTCCTGTGAAAATAACTTCATCCATTGTCACTGCATCCCTCTGAGGTGACTTCTTACATGTTCTCTGTGAACCTCTGTAACTGAATCAATCAAGGCCTCCAGCAAACCAGCAAAATTATGCCTCTAGAAATGAACCACACCGTTCTCTATTATAATACTTATTTCCAAAAAAAAATTGGTCCTGTCGCTCTGCCCTTTAAAGATTTCAGATGAAGAGCAATCAAAGCATTCAACAAAGTCATCTATTTCTCTCGATATAGCAATGACAATACTACAAAGCTGACAAGATCCCCTGCACAAAACAATTGTAAATATTTTACTTATAAATATATATATATATATTCTCTTCTTGGTTGGGGAATCTGTGGATGTAGGACATTGTTATATATATTGAAATGTACTGAGCATGGAACTCCTTAACTTTCCTACACTAGACTGAGGAGAATAAGTCATCAACCCCCTAACCTGTGCTTGAGTGGGAAGAAGGACAAAATTTGTTAAATGTCCTCCATTCCAGTTGCATTGACAGGGAGTATGGTGTTCCTAGGGCCCTATTCATACATTCTATTAACCACTAACAAGTTAATAAAAATGAGGAATTCAATAGACCAGTTTATTACCCCCTTTTAACTGTGATCATGACATAAATCAGGGGGTCCCCTTAAACATGACCAATTGATTAACTTCTTTTAACACTCCCACTGCCACCCCTCTTGCTGTGGGAAACCTAAGTTCCAGGAATTAAATTAATCAATTCAAGGGGAAAGCAGCTAGTTTATGGCCCCATTGTCCTCCGGCATTTTTGCTGTTTTTTTTTAGCATTACAAAATTAAGTATGGGGCAATCATGTTTTTATATGTTCTTCCCAGGTACTGTCTCAGTATATTGAAATTCTTACTAAGATACAAATGTAAACAATGTAAAAATGTAACTATGGTAGAACCAGTAATTTTATATTTATGTAATCATTTTTGGATCAGGAAAGTAGTGCAAGACAGGAGTAAACAAAAGTTGTGCATTACTGCACAATTATTCAATAGACAGGGCATGTTTCTTTAAATGCAACTTTACTGTAATTTCAACAGAAGGTTTCCAATAGCTTTCATAACAAAAGCAATAGGTTTCAGAATCATTTCACAAATGATTGCTCCTTTTAGAAGATTAAAAATTAATCAGGAGCTGATGTTTAAAAACCCTCTTTGCTGATACTTATTAAGAGAAGAATTAGTGTCCAATCAGCCATGAAGCAAATAAGCCATTAAATAAATGCTTTAGTGATGTATAACTGACATCAACCACATCTTGACACTTAGAACATAATCAGAGCAAACTAGGCATTATTCACAGTGCATCTAATGTATCTGTAAATGTGTCACCATTCTCTGGTGAGATGGGCGCTTGTGTCACCTCTGTACATATGACAATACAGATAAATAAATTGCAATGTTATCTGTTTAGCAGCTCATCAGGCGAATGAAGATGTTGTTTAACATTTAGTAAGTGGAAGAGTAATTTACTGAAATAATTTCTTTTGGATCCACAGTTGCTTGTCTCATAGGGAGAGATAAATAGAACTAATGGGGCATGGTAATCCTGCTTTTTAAGCAGAGCAAAGTACAGACCCAACAACATGCAAACCAATAGTCATTCCACAGATGTATGGAAATATTATTTCATATGTTTTTTAAGTAAACCTAAGGTAAATATTAATTCAGTAATTACTATATTAAATTAGTACGGTTGCAGTTTAACATTACTTAAGTAGATTTCCTGAGATTCTTGAGATTTTTCCTAAAATATAAGTACTAGACACCTCTCATACTCCTTTTGTTTTATATGTCATCCTTCTATTACAAGAACATATCACTCTGACAACTCTAGTTCCCTTTGTTCTTCCAACACCTTCTCTTTCTCACCGATGTCTTTGGATTGGGGCCTGAGAAAACTTGTTAGCTTAATTTGCAACCAACCACTCTACTTTTCCATTAATGAATTAGAATAGATATAGATTATATGATGTGGATATACAAAGAAATACAACCTGATGACACAAAGCAACAAACTGCAGACATGCAATGATTTGGCAAAGAGATGAGTTATGCATATCTCATTTTACATTCTGGGAGCCCTTATTAATGAGACAATAAATAATGCTAGCCAGGCGAAAGGGTACGAAACAGCATCTAGCAGGGATCTCTCATTAGGCAGAGCGAAATTTAAATTCTGGCATTTCTGAAATGATTTTCCTTGTAATCATAATCAACTATATATTGTGAAAGAATAATATTTCCTAAACAGATTTAAGGAAAAAACCCTTAAGGACAAATGTATCACCAGCTAGTTGGTTCTTCTGGAGTGTGCTACAATATTGCTCAGGTCAGGGGTCGGCAAACTTTGAAGAGGAGGGAGCCATTTCATTCCCTCCTCCACCGGCAACAAAATTTTTTGAGCCACAAAGGGGGAGAAGCACACGCTGCAGATCACATGACCTGACGACGTCCAATCAGAGGTCAGAAAAAGGGAAGGTTTACCCTGAAAGCCATCAAGTGCCCCAAATTTAATGCTGGAACTGCAAACATAAAAAAATGACATGGGTCAGTATTTAACAAGTAAATATTTTTGTAAATAATGCATCCCATTTGGAGGAGAAAGAATTGGCATCTGCTGTATCTAGTTTAGAATCCTAGCTCCACACTACTCCAGGCATACTTCCACAACAAGCCAACTACTCCCCATAATTACTGAACATATAGACCCCTCCAAATGTACAACCACATCTCTATGATCCCAGCAAATAAAAAGCACATACTGGTCTCCCACACCTGATGCCATTTTTACTTATTTGATAAGATGCTGCTAACTTGGTGTTCGCTCTGCCACTGTCCTTAAAGTCACCAGTATTAAGCTTGTTAAATGAACCTAGTAAACATTACATTTTGTGTATGCATACTGTTCTATTTTTCTTTACTATTAAAAGAGAACTATAGTCAGATTACATCTCTTCATATGTTGTACTATACCTTAGTGAGAACCCATTCATTCCAGTAGTTGTTTCATCTGAAGCTGGATAATTAAGTACAGAGCACTGATAAGCTCCCGTACTAGGC
>JAKJJM010044872.1:0-12532 GCA_021901965.1 Pipa carvalhoi
GATAGATAGATAGATAGATAGATAGATAGATAGATAGATAGATAGATAGATAGATAGATAGATAGATAGATAGATAGATAGATAGATAGATATGCTATTTTGCAGAATTCTACACTGGTGAATTTGAACTACTTTGAGGAATAAACTTCTTGCACAATAAATACTCAATACTCCACATTTAAAGTTATATTTGTACATAGTAGTTTCACTTAATCCAACAATGTATTTTTCTGTATTAAGGAGAAAATTCAAGTTGCAAATCACCTTCCTTACAAACAAAGCAGTCATAAAATTCATTGCAAGTATAGCTTTATTACATTAAATGTGCGCTAGTCAGGTTTATTGATCAATAAATCCACAAGAGTCCCATGACTATTCCATTACATGCTTATTTAAGTTTTTCTCTAGCTCCAAATGAAAACACGAGACAGAAATATGTAACTAGCCTTCCTTTTCATTTAACTATCAAATAAAACTCACTGTTATAATTAAACAAACCAGTTAAACCATGCAGCAGAACTCTGCACTGGTAGTCATTAAAATGTATCAATTACTGTCATATTAATTATTTAGTCATTAGGATGTTTACCATTTATGAAAAAATACCACTCTTACTTTCTCCTTAGAAACCACTAACACAAGGCGGTGATGTTTATTAGATTACTAAACTACATAATGAGTAAAATTGTCCATACTGTTCTTCTGCAAGTACACTGAGAAATATCCTTTATCAACTCTACATAAATAGTGTCAAACTATCCTGAAAAAAAGTAAAACAATTGCTTGCCTTTTACAGATAAAAACCCCTTTTTGAATCAACATTTAACAGGCATGGAAGACTATAGGTTCTATTTGGTCACAAGAGCTGTACGTCATTTTTAGTATTTCCAAACTCCATCACAGGTTAGAATAAAGTTCTTTTAAATGGACAAAAAAATCCTCACACACAATTTTAAGCAAGTTGCTGAGCAAGCACTAGGCAACCTATCTCACTAGCACTGTATCATATTATGGCATCAATAACAGGCCTAGCACTCTTTAACACAGGTCCTCTCCAAACTACTGTACCATTAAGATCTCTTGATGCGTTGCAGAACCCTATTCTTAGGATGGCCATATTGAAAGCGTGGACAATTGATTTTAAATGAATTGCTATATGTAAGGGTGACAATCACTGTAATTGTCTGCAAAATTGATAGGGAATGCCTGTAAATTATTATTACTATCCAAAGCAATGAATGTTTGTAATACTGTGAAACCCAACTGGTAGCAATCAATGCAGCAATGATTGTTTTGAGCAATTGATGCTGTATTTATCATTAGTGTATAGACAGTTTTTAAGTATTTCATGCTTCAGCTCACTAAACTGTTCTGTTCTACAACATACAGCTCCTTAATGAGAAACAATCTGTAATGACAGTTACTTTAGGATTGATTTACACTCCAAAATGGCTACCTTTTAATGCACACGTGTAATCCAAGGGAGCAATCATTCACAGGGAACAATCTCACAGTCTAGCAGTTGGATATATAGCTCAGGCTGTTCTGCATTTTGCATTCAATTTGCAAGCATATCACCACTGTAAGACTAGGGGGGCTATTTATCAAAGTGAAAATTCGACTGTCAAAGTGAATTGTCATCACTTCCAGTTGCTACGCTCTGATTTTCTACTCCTTATTCACTAAACAGTTGCAACCGCGTCAGTATTCCCATAGTAGAGTTGCAACTGTGTCAGTAGCCAATCATTGTGTAGTGTGCGACTGTTGTTAGCTGGCATATTCGCCACATTGCAGTTTGCTGAATACCTGAATATGGGGAAGTGGTGAATTCACACCTTTACGCAACAATTCAGATTTTGCTAAATAACCCCCACAATGTCAACTTTAAACACTCTTAGCATTGTGAGTCTAGTCTTAAGCATGACTCCTTTCAGCCAATAAATTCCTTCTATTGGTAAGATATCTAACAGCAGTATAGACTGTGCTCTGGCGTAATATCTACTGTAGTTCTTCAACATGGGCCAAGATATCAATATATATGGTAGTCCCATAAAAAATCCTATAACGTGAAAGAGACAAAAACACTTATAAATTATTCTTATAGTTCTTTGAAACTGCCTCCCTCACTTATCTTCCATGAATTATCTGGCTCTTCTGTGTTCTTTGCATCTATAACAAGTCTTTCGAGGTGGTTCTGACGCTGCCCGTGTGTACAGCCAGTTTAGTCATAAGGTCATATACAGGGGAATTCATCAACAGGGGCAAACTTTACAAAGGTCTAATAACCTAGAGTAACCAATCAGAAGTTGTTATTTATTTTTCTTGCTTCTTTATACCAGGGAGTGCAGACTGCTGATTGGTTGCTGTGGGTTAATAGACCTCTGTGACATCTTGACGACATTATCCAAACATTTCTGGCAGTGAAATCTGTATATACATGCTTGTGCACTATAAAAGGGATTGTATCACTGAATTTAGTTTTCTTGTGTTTTACATTGCATTTGCAAGGTACAATGTAAAGAAACAAACAAAAAAAAAAAGATGACCCATCCCGCCAGAGCTTACAATCTAAGTTACAACATTCAATGGTTAACAATATTGAATATTATCTCTCTGATCTGGAAACATGTCCAAAACATGATATATTATTACCCAGACCTTTATTACTCCCTTCCACTTTAAATTAGTCGCAAGGTGAGGTATTTTATCGCCATAGAGGGACATTCCATTGTTGACCTGTGTAGGGGAGGGTCATGAACATTGATCCTTACATGCCATATTATGTTTGTTCACTGCATGAGCTGTTGTATAACCTTTGCAATACTTTGAATAACCTTGCTCTTACTGAATGCCTATACAGTACAGCAGATGTTCCAGTTTTGCTGCATTAGTAGCAGCAAAACTAATCAAATCCACCAAGAAAGAAATACTCTGTTATCGTAAAACCATGTGTGTTCTTTGTACAGATGTATTTGTTTTATATAATATTTATATATAATATTAAAGGATCAGCAAGTTATATAACCCCATTGATACTTAGAATATCTTACGCACAGTTCTTTTTTACAAAATAGATGGGAACAAATTTACTTTTTTTCTTGCAGAAATACACAAAGTTATAAACAGGAGCCAAATATTAAATGTTGTTATAATCATTTATTTATAGAATACTGGTAAGTTAAGTAGAGGGTCACAATGGTATGAGTCATTTATTATAAAATACTATTACAAACCAAGGTTCATAGGTGAAAACAAACCTGTTTACAAGTTTACACTGAAATTATAGCTGTCCATTTACAAGTACGTATGTATTCACATGCTTGAATGGATGTGCAATTTTTATACAGAAATCACAGAAGATTAGCTTGGAGATGCCCCCACTGACTGACAGATATCTAGCACTGCACATGACTGTTTTATAAATTGTACTTCCCTTTAAAATGACAGGAGCAAACTAGTGAACAGCAACATCAGTTGTGTTAAAGCATTAGTCAAAAAAAATATTATTCCCAGCCTAGATATAAACACACATTAGAGAGCTCAACTGATCTATAGTCTTAGACAGATAACAGGCAAACTGCTACCTAAATGACAGTTTATCCAGATTATAGATTCCTCTGTGCTAATGCTTTATAATGAATACAGCTGAATTTAAGCTGCCAACGGTAAGGCACTCAGTGCTCAGGGATGTGATTTTGACAAAAGTGTTTTTTTTCCTATACTTATTTATGTATTGTTGAATTGTAGAGTGCTGCGTAAATTTGTGGCGCTATATAAATAAAATTATACATACATTTTTTTCTTATGGATACAATATATACAGCTCATTGTCATAAAGAGCTACTGTCTGAGCATTCTATACATGACAATCTGCTTAGATTACACATTAACTGTTCTAATGGTATTTCAAATATTGAAATGCGTGTTACACTGATACAACCATTTCATCACATGCATAAGTTACCTGGAGTAAACATAATAACTGTTACTATAATAGTAACAATCTCTACAGACATAATCACAGTGACATATGTTGTTACCACAGAACTCAAGAGAGGAGAGTTGAGAGGACTTCAACTAAGAGCCCTATACCTTCTCTGCAGTCATTTCCAAACTCAGTTTAGTAACTAGTACTTATCCATTCAACTTATAATTAAAAAAAAAATATACATACACACACACACACACATATATATATATATATATATATATATATATATATATATACACACATACATATATACATACATACATACACAGAGATACACACAGTATGTATCCCCGGTGAATATTTAAATATCGAAAGTTTGAAGCATTTTAACCAATTCTGTGGATTTTTCATGAGACTGTACCCTTATTTTATAACCTGTCAAGCAATATTAAAGCAATGAAATGTATTTCCCAGATTATTTTTTATGTACAAATATATTAAATATTTCATTATTTCAATTAAAACATGATATTTCAGAAAACTGCACTTTGACAATAAACGCATCCTTACAATTTACTGGCATTGTTCTGTCCAATAAGAGGAAATAATCAGTAAAGTTAAAAGAAAAATAAATGCTGCAGTGAATGTGTAATGGTATGAACCAATATTGCCATTTGATTGATAGGAATGATTGATTCATAAGCAAATATTTATCACAATCTAGTTTGGCAGGAGCAGAACTTAGTGCTCTCACTGCAAACAGAGGGGGAAAAAAGACTGTAGCTCCCCACTGTAAAATCAACATGCAAACTTCTCCTGTGCTAACTCATGCTAGGTCCACCTTAATTGTAAATTGCAGCCATAGGCCAGCCCTCCGACTACTTCTATAAGCCACATATGCTTATGTTACTGACAGTTTCACATCATTACCATGCAGCCCATGATGATCATACAGGGGGGAATCACTGGCTATGACAGACATGTCACCTGCACTTGAAACCACTGCCTCAGCCAATCCTTGGAAAACCAAATATTTTGGAAAAATGAAAGTGCTGCATTGTTGCACCGATCTCACATCTGTTTTATATTAGCTTAGCCACAGAGGCAAATACAGAACCTGCAAACAATGTCAACGGACACATCGCACCAATGACAAGGAATAATAAATGCACAACTTCAGAAGATATTTTCATCATCTCCATCTCAAATAAATATCCAATTTACACATGACAGACAAAAGAAAAATCAATAGAAAGGTATTTGCACTTGCCCATTTAATATCGACATGGAAAAGTCATCACTGGTTAAAGCAATCATAGTGATGGTAAGATAAGAACAAAACAGATATGACTTGTTGGGGGTAAATCATGTCAGATGGAAATGCATGTTTTTTGGTTTTTTTTGTAAGAAATGGAATTGTCACAGACCTGAATAGAAGCTGCAGAGCAGTGGTAAAGGGTTTCGTGTGCCTTATAGAGAATCCCCCTGTCTGTGTCTTGCTCACACACATACACACACACACATATACAGAGACTCCCTCGGCTGCTCAATGCAGTTCTCAGGAAATGAATGGGGGCACACAGAGAACTGTTGTACTTGCAAATGACTTACCGGGATCACATGATCTGCTAAATCCAGGGTGGGCCAGTGGGTGGAGGCTTTCATAAACAAGGGAGGACAATATACTCAGAGT
This sequence comes from Pipa carvalhoi, assembly GCA_021901965.1. NCBI lineage: Eukaryota > Metazoa > Chordata > Amphibia > Anura > Pipidae > Pipa > Pipa carvalhoi. The sequence goes on from JAKJJM010044872.1 coordinate 5,625, forward strand.
CTTACCAGCCCGCATCGAGTTACACAGGGACCCCCAATAAAGGGGGTTCTAGACGCCTCACTAGCTGACAACTTATTTAAATCCTGCGTGCTGGGCAGTACGATGTGAAATAGCAGATATATCGCTGATATACACAGAGTCGGGTTTTGAACGTCGCGTAATCGCCTTGAAAATTAGCGACAAACAGTTCTGTCGATGGCGGCCGTCCGCTGTTGGAATTGCCTTTAGGTAAGAGAAACCTTCACTGCTCCCACCCTAAGGAGTAGGAGGAAACACCCACAGAAAGCCCAGTGTATCGGCCTCTAGATGTCAAGGCTGCTCTCACACAGGGATAATGCACTTCTCATTTTCCAAACACTTTTTAGTGGCACAAACCTATTTAATAACGGGGCACGTTAAAAGGAAAAGTTTCATTACAAATAGAAATGAATTGTTTCCATGTATTTTGACATGTGACCTGCTATTATATGCTGCAGGCTGGGATGTTTCAGTTGACATCCATATTTGCTTATTTGTAGCTTTAGCTGGAAGTTCCAATGCACTGTTTAGTTTTGGCATTAGAAATGGTTAAAAAAAAGCACTTTATGTATTTTGAGTCATTTTAATTTAAAACAAAACTGCTATATTTAGGTATTGGGTTAGATTTACTGAGTATATTTTTAGTTAATTTAAGGCTAAATACAGAAGACTCCTATATTTTGACTCCGACAGCTTAATTTGTCATAAGCTGTACAAACGCTACCAATTAGCTAGCAGAAATATTGCTTGAAGCATGGCTGAGAAGGTCAGCATACACAGCATTCCTACATCAGTAAAAAAATCCATGAAATTGTATTGGAATTGTTCCTAAGTAGTAATAGAGATTCCACACAATTGGAGCATGGTTAGGGTCCAACTCCTTCACGCCTTTTGAGGCTAAGTTTGTTTACAGCCTTATTCACTAGTCGGCATCCTAGGTTAGGAGCCTGCAAATGTGTGACCCAGTTGGGGCCCTGACATTCCTAACACAACCTTGGCTTTCAGCCCAGAACTACCAGGGAAACAGGGTAGGCAGAAACAAATTGAAAGCTTCTACTGAGGGGTGTGTAAGTGTTGTGATGGAAGCACAGGCCTTTGGATTGTGAAACAATACACAGTAGCGACTAGCCAGAGCCATTTGTATTGGGTTTCGGGGTAATTCATTGTGCATTACTCAATGTCATTTGCTAAGTCCTATAGAAATGTGACAAATGTGAGCTATAAACTTTAGTGTTTTATTTTCAATATCCACAGTGAAATAAATTGTATATTATATATTAACATGACTGCATACAACATATCAAAATAATACAAAATTAAATGTAATATGTAAACATTACATATGTACACATTACCAGTCTTTTTTCAATTGTGTTATGTGTAAAAGTAAATGCATACATTTATTAACATAGTAAGTTAACGTATTTCGCCATTCGTTTTAAGGTTGAAGTGTTGGTTAAATGACAAAACCAAAGCTTTATTTTAGCATAGCGAAGAGAGGTGTCTATTAAATTCCAAAATTAGAAGACCCACAATACAGTTCTTCTTTCCCCAGAGGCAGTTTTCATTCCAGAGAAGACTAATGGCTTCTTGAAGAGAGGCCACTGCTGCATTCAGTACTGAAAACCCAGCGTGCAGCACTTCAGATCTGCAGCTGCAGAGGAGTATGTCAGAGTGACTATGGTTGCTATGGGAACTCAGGATGCTGAGCACAGGAGTACACACCCAGGATGTACAGTTCCCAGCCCTGCAAGTATTTAACCCTGTAGGTTACACTGGAAAGGCGTGCTTTTTTAGGAATATTACTGTAGGTTCTGTTATTATTACAAAAAAAATGAAATCTTTCTGTAAAAATACAATCAACATATGTCTGGCCCATGTCTGAAGATCATATCTCTTACAACTAAAGTATACAATTTAAGAACATGCATTTCTTTTAGGACTGCTCACAGTAAAAAAGGAAACTTACAATTTAGTTTGAGGAAATATGTATATGTATAAAAGCTGCAGTGTCATCAGTGTTCCCTAAGTAAGTAATATTGAATTATGTGCTAAGTGTTGTGCTCAGAGCAGGGCTTGCAAACAATTTTATAGAATAATGAATCACATATTAGTATTGCATAGTTATGAAATTATAGTAATATTCTGTTTCTGGTGAAACCTTTTTGTTTGGAAGTTTTTTTTTATTAAAGTTTTATTTAATTGTAAAACTAATATGGAATTTTGTGTAAACTAGATTTTTATCTTTAGTTTTGGACAAGGTACAGATGCTTTCTATGTTGATGTAGGGGACTTTAATCCTGATACCCTATTAAATCTACTTACTTGGAAAAGCATGCAGCCCTTGGTCTTACTTTAAAGTTGCATTCCCAGATTAAAAGCAGAAGAATACATGAAACAATTGAATTTTTAAAATCTTGGACAACTGGATAGATTTGATTTAAAATTCAAAAACACCATTTAATTTTAGGAAAATAGTTAAACAAATAATTAAGGCTACTAAAATGGAAAAAAATACGACAACCATATCCCTTTCATTTTCAGATACCAGTTCATTGGGTTGAGATTTCCTTAGGCTTAATTATCCCTGCACTTGAATCCATTATGAGAAACCTCTTGAACTCTGGAGATCACAAACAAGTATTAGAGAAATGTAGAACACAACAATCACCAAGCCCCACATTTCCATAACTATGTCTACTACAGAAGAATGCATTGGTAACTCAGCAAGACAGCAAATATGAGACCATGCAACATTGCTAGCATGTTTAGATAAGGAAATTAATGCATTTATTAGTAAAAACAAACCCCAATGTTCAGGAGAAATATGTCTTTCTACTTTCAGGTGATGATACTTGGGGAAGTAGAGATTCATTTCTCTTCAAACATTGTGGTTTGTTTATTTTGTCTAATACCTGTAAATGGGATACCCCTCTTATCTAAACTTGCTAGAAGTGTTACATGGTTATTCTTTTTGCTGTATTGACACATTGATTGCCTGGCACTTTTGGTCAAAGGAATGTTAAAGTTTAAGTGTGCCACTGTTTGTATAATGTAGAACAAGAGTTGTAAGTCTTTGATTAATTGCAGTACACAGTTGTATATTATTGCAATGCTTCCAGACAGAAATTAAGATATCATTACTTGCTTTTGATTTGCTAAAACATAATAGTGGTGTATCAGAAGAACTGTAAAATATTACAGTTATATCCTGGGGGGGTTTTGACTAAAGGCCAAATAGTCACATAAAGCTCTGAATTTGCATGAATTTGCTACTTCCTCATGTTTGTCTATTGACCAAGTGGTGTAAATTTAAGGAGAAAATTAGAGTAGGTGTGCTGCTCCGAATTCACACATTTGAATTCGCCACAACAGAGTGGTGAATTGGGGAATTGATGGCAGGGCTCTGGTGTGGCGAAAGGCGACTATTGATTCAAACTGCGATGAAGTGACACCATGAACTAGGGACAAGGTGATATAGAAATAGATGTATTATTCAAAGAATACAGTTAGTGGGACAGTGATAGGTTGATGTCACTACACTTCACTGATGGTATTCACATCAATTCGCATGACTTTGCATCCTACATCTATCTGAATGACTACACAACGCATCCGACAGCGATCGCTGCTGTCCGCTTGTTTGACAAGTCTATTTGCTGCTTAGTCAATATTGAGAAGTGAATTTGCGACTTATTTTGGCGATGCGACTTGAATTTTAGTGAGGTGAATTCATCCTTTAGTCAATAAGGCCCTGAGTGTATGGGGCAAATCACTTCAATAGAAAGGGGTGTAGTCCTGAAAATGAACAGCAGCCCAGCTAAACTGTAAACTTCTCTACACCCAGCAGTCCCATAGGTACATTATTTGCTAAGGTGATCTCAACAAGGGTATTATATTAATGATGTCTTCTTTCTGTATGAAAATTATAATTTTTCATTTTTTTTTTGTATGTGTTTTATGTTAGCTTAGAAAATACAGATCTGCACTGTATAGCATGTATGACAGATGTGTAAATTCTAAAAAGGACACTATCTAGCAGCGTGTCTGAGGGGAATACTGTTACTTAGTTTGTTGTTTCTACTGGGATTGTGTTCTGGCTTATGACAGCTTTCACCAACAATGGAATCATAGTGCGCTAGCATGAATTTTAGTGCAAAAACTAGACTAACTGAAAAAGGTTGACAGATATCTAAAAGGATTGCAAGAAAAAAATATAAACAACTACTACATCTCAGCTAAATTCAGAAATGAATACACGTGTAAAATAAATCATTACAAAAAAAAAAAAATTTATATATATATATATATATATATATATATATAATATATAAAACTGTATTGGAATGCCTTTTATTAAAGAAGATCATTCTAAAAGCTAGTGTTATATAAATAATGACTTCAGTGATTGGAAACCAGTCATTCACTAAGCTGAATCAGTACTTACACCCTTACTACCATTCCAGTAGTATTTATGTTTAGAGGATGCCATTAAAAGGCTATAGACTGGAGCACATAGTACAGATATACAAGTGCTGTTATTATGATATGTGATAGAATTATAGCCAGTAAATATGCACAACAATTTAGATGAACAGATTGATCAAATTACACTAGCAATGTTTACAGCAAGAAATACAATTGCTCAAGAAAATAAATGCTGTTATTGCCAGATGTATTTAATCATGAATCGGTAAACATGTATATGAAGTCCAACATATCCAATGTTTTCATCATAGCTTGGGTTTTTAATATGAATAAGATTTCCTCCTATGCAACAATGAAGGACTGATCTTTCCTTAAAAACGTTTCTCAATCTTTTTTGGGTTTTCCATACAGAATCCAGATATTATAGGCCAATTGTGGTCTAACATCACTGTTTTCTTTTGTTACTTTCTACCCATCTTCTTCATTCATGCTATGTTCTGTGCTACCATATAGGTTTCATCCCTAAATCCACAAACATTGTTAATCTTAATATGACAGAAGGGAAGACTAGGACCATTTACAAGGCATGAAGACCACAGAATAGACAGGAGGGGATAAACTAGTGATAGATTAAGATGCAGTTGGGCTTAGACAAAGAAGTGGTTAGGGCCCCTGCTACATACTGTAGGGAATCACTCAGGTGGCTGGAGCAGTCTTTAGGGATTAACACACTGCAAACAGTGAGTTTCTCTCACATTTAACGTTTATTTCAGGGAAAAAAATGATCTTAAAACACAGCCTTTTTTTGGCAAAACAAAAGTCACTTCAAGAACACCACTTTCAGGGTAAAAAAGTCCTTTATAAAAAAAAAAAAACCAGTGGGTAACTGCACTTCATACTGTTTTGGTTAGCAAAGAAAGAATACCTTGCCTTCTCATGGGTTGTCTTCTTTGTCTCAATTAACTCAACCACCCTTGGCATGTGATGGGCATCAAATTTAGATGTTTCATTGAACTTTCAGAAATCATTACAGAACCTTAAAGTGCACCTTTCAGCTTGAAACAACATTGTCGACACTACAGGCTTGTCGGATAGAAAGGCTGTAGGAGGAGGTGCGGATTACTTGATTGACAAGTAAGCGCCTCCTACCAGCTTTCCTCCCGCAATACGCACAAGCATATCTGACACACCTTAGGGGGCGTGTCAGAGTGGTTGATTGGCAGATTGGGCACAAGATGTCGGCTCCCACAGCTTCAAATCGAGATAAGCTGACAGGTGCACTTTAAAGTTCCATTGTTTTTTTGAATTAATACAATGGGGCTAGACCACTCACTATGCAATTCCTTAATTATCCCCATTTCCAACATTTTCTGGACCTCGGCAGATATTGCCTGTCTATGAGCCTCTGGTACCCTGTAGGGCTTTAAATTCACTCCTAGAGATGACTCAGTAACAATGTCATGCTTTATAACATTAGTTTTGCCTGGCAGGTCTGAAAACACATCTTTGTTTTGTTGCAAAGACTCCTTTACCTCCTGTATTTGTACTTTTGACAAGGTGTTTCATCTCCCTACTCCCTTCTTAAAATAAATATGTTTTTAGGAAACTTTGGTTTCTGCAAGATGAACCCTTATGTTTAGATTATTGATGGTAGAAGCCTCCTCTAAATAAAGTTGTGTAATCTTCCTTTTTGAAGGTTCAAATGTTTTTTGTTTTATTACTAATGGTTGGAACATATTGCTTAATTCCCTAGGGACAACCCTTACATTTAGCTGACTTATCCAATAGGTTTGAAGAAAATTAATTTAGGTGAGACATTAGCTTAACCAGGACCACATACTTATAGCTGTAATAAAAACTACTATTTTATTTGGTTTGTTCAAAGGAATTGTGTCCAAGTTTATTGTAGCATTCTCAGGATGGTAAGACATTAGTTATTTTACCAGCTAAAAGAGACTGATGGAAATTGAAAAGTATTGTTTGCAAAAACATTAAAAAGGTTCATGTCGGGTAACTCAATACTGATCTCAAACTGAACAGAAGCTTTGTAAAATACATCTGCTATAGCCAAAGCAACCATTACAGGCAAAATGCTAAGGAGATAGTAACAGACTTAGGGCAAAATTTATAAAGCTCGAGAAGGTAAATTACAACCTTCTCGAGTTTTATCGACATTAAAAACAGGTCCCGATCAAAAAATATCAATCGATACTTATCGATAGTTTTTGATTTGTTATTTATGGGAAAGTGCCATAAGCACTTATGGCACATTCTCATCGATAACAGATTGCAAAATATCGATCAGAAAAAAATCGATCAAAAAGTATCAATCGATATTTTCTATTGGAACCGTTTTTAACATCGATAAAACTCAATTAAAAATTGACCTTGTCCAGCTTTATAAATTTTGCCCTTAGGCAATAACCATATGAAAAGGACTTCCTTTTATTGCGCGGTCGCGC
>JAKJJM010044930.1:0-11009 GCA_021901965.1 Pipa carvalhoi
ATCCCCCCCCCCCCCCCCCGCATCAAACTAATCTTTCTGTCCTGCAAACACATTTTAACCTTGGTATGTATACAAGCTTCTGCTGCACACAGTAAATACACCAGATGTATTTAGTTAAAGAGCATAGCTGTGACCTGAAAATGTATCTGCTTTACTAACCCTGAAAAAAAAAGTTTATTAGCACTGGTACTTTACTTTCTAATATTTCCTTTAAAGGATTTGAATTTTTTTTTAATAACATTAATTATGTTTACAGTTTAAAACTACAATTGCACTTATGATAATTCATTTTAAGTTCCCCACTTCAGATCAGCAGCACTTTTATGGCAGAACTGACATTTCATTGCTACCAGTGGAACACTGCCATTTATGATTGGGGCCACACAAAAAAAACAGAGGAAAGCACTGCTTTTACTACCAGTAAAAGCACAGGGTTTCAAAATGATGGTGTGGTTGTGGCCAAAACTTTTTTTCCAGTGTTGGAAATTGTGCTTGTAAACAATGGAGACATTTGCCTGTGTTTATCTAGTACCTCCCTGCCTCAGTTAATTTGAAAATTTCAGATGGTTGATACAAAGTAGAACTAAAGAACAAGAGGTTAGGCTGCGCTTACTATCAAAAACCAGCTTGGGCATGAGCAAGAACAATTCTGAATGCAAACATAATGCCTTGTCAAATTTGATACTGTGGCAGTTTTCATCACTTGATGAACAGGCAAATTACCTGTGCACAAGCAAAGTGGTGCAAAGAGCTCTGTAGTAAGCTGCCAAATTGGTCTCAAATTTGCCCAACTGCAGAGTTTGCTGAATACAAAATATGGTGAAGTGGCAAATAAATGTGAATTCACACCTTTACGTGACTATTTGGAGTTTCATGAATAAGCTCCTGTAAGTATAACTCAGATGATAACATGCTGTTTTATAATTTGTTGTGATGATAGCTTACCTTTGGTCTCCATGCATTTACACGGCCAGGCTGATTCAGTCTTGCTAACTCTGGTAACCATGATGAAAATATGGACTCCAGATATGAGGATGCAGAGATATGATTAGATGATAGACTACCAGACTGGAGACCAAGAGGCAGAGAGCAGCCTGTAGACAAGTAATATACAAAGTATTTATGAAAGCAAGATATGGAAAAAAAAAAAAACAGCAATGAACAGATGATGATGAATAAAAGAGGCTAGTTTTGTATTATCACTTCTTAAATTGACAGTGCCATGATGTGGAATATTTACTTACTAGTAAAGTCACACCCAAAAAGTTCCATTCGTAAAGCTGCTCTAGCTCCAGTGTGTGTTGGACTGAGTCGAAAAAAACGAGCAACAATAGGAGGGTCAAATATATTCTCTTGGACAGTTGATGCATCAACATTCCCAAAGAAGACCTAAGACAAATAATTCAATAGAAACAGAAATGCAGATTGGTTGAGAACAGTAAATGATTTACATGCAAAGTGTATCAACCACTATTTGTAATTACAGCTTATCTTTCATTTATTTCCACCCAAAACAAGCAAAGATCATTCATACTTTTCAGAAAGCATTACTCTTCTCCCTATGTGCCTTAATGGACGGTTCAGTGGTAAATTATTATAAAACAGTTTTTGAAGCTTCCACAGCACCAAGTGGTCATGGCACCCATGATATGTTTGTGCTTGCCCTGACATCTGCACTAGACACAAACAATCATTTGTTTATGGCACCATAGCCTGTGCAGGCTATGTAACTCTACCTTTGTGTTATAAAGTCTGTATCTCAGTCATAAAGTGAGATATGATTGGTGTGTTGGTAAAGGAGAAGCACGTAAATGGTTCCTTATCAATTCATATAAAAATAAATTTTATTTGTAATCCACTTTATTACTGAGTATACAGAGTTTTAAGGCACAAGCAAATCCGAAAATGGTGTGATGTCTCTGCCACATGCTGCATCAAACCTGCTCTGCAACTACAAGTATACAAATAAAGATTACCATGTAACTTTTACAAGGTAGGAATATGTGTTTCTTTGTTATTTGTTATTGTCTAAATGGAAAATATGTTTAATTTGGAATCATCTCGTATATATCGTGTCATAAACACCTGTCTAGAACAGTGGTAGGCAAAGTATGGCTCGCGAGCCACAGCCAGCTCTTCAGATGCTGCACAGTGGCTCGCGGTGCCCACTGTAGCCCCGCCCATTCGTGTCATAGGCCAGCCCACCGTGTCATAGGTCCGCCCCTTTCGCGTCATAGCCCCGCCCATGACCACCGGCAGGTCATGGGACTGGGTGCTTAGGTTCCTCCCCCTGGCTCCACAGTCTTTAGTCGATGGGGGAGGAAGGAGAGAATTGGCTCCTTCCTCCAACAAGTTTGCCGACCACTGGTCTAGAAGAAAGTCCAAGAACCTGGACCAAAACATTACAGGACACATTTTAAAAGGGTGAATTCACCTGTCAAATTCACCTCGCTACAAATCTAGTCACATTGCCAAAATAGATGTGAATTCACTTCTCAGTGTTGATTAAGCAGCGAATACACTTGTCGAACAGGCGGACAACTGTGATCACTGTTGCATGCACAGTGTGGAGTAGTCAGTTGAATAGAAGTAGGATGAGAAGTCATGCAGAGTGAGGCGAATTTGACAAGTGAAGGGTAGTGATGTCAGTCTCACTGTATCCCACTAACTGTATTCTGTGAATATTCTATATATTTCTAGGTCACCTTGTCACTAGGTTGCAGTCACCATTGTCACTTTTAAATGGTTGCCTTATGCAACACTGGAGCCCTGCCATCAACCCCCCAATTCACCACTTTGAAATGGCAACTTCAAACAGGTGAATTCGGAGCAATTCACCTAGTCACATTTGCACCTTCGACACACTCCTCCGCTTAGCCAATAGTAGAAGTATCTGTGCATGCGCACGCAAAGTGATGGGAACAGCTCAGTTAGTATGAGACTATCGTAGATACCCAAATTGGTCGCATATTTGCCACTTCACAGAGTTTTCTCAATAAGCGGACATGAGGAAGTGGAGAATAGACGCAAATTCAGAGCTCTGCACAATTATTCTGACTTTTTAAAATGAGTCCCTACATGTTTGTCGAATAAACTTTTGAGAAGGCTTGAGGAGTGCCCTTAATTCAGTTTATATTATGTACGTGTAAGCAGCACCCAAGCTGGTATTAGTTATATGGAGTGTAAATTCAATTTACCAATATATATATATATATATATATATATATATATATATATATATATTGTAAGTGGGGTCAGGGGGTTATAATGAAAACACAGGCAAACGTTGCTTCAAGTAAAGAAAAATAATAGTCCAGTTTTAATGCCTTATAGATACAGAAAGTCAGTAAATCACACAGTTTCTCCAGAATATAGCATATATGCAACAAAAACAGGTTTTCTTAAGCATCACTTGTTCAAAAATATACCAAACATTTTCGTCATGAATATGTGAAGAAAAATCACACCCAAAAACAGCGTGTCCCTTTTTAACAGATCCACAGCAAAAATTATTTTTTCTTTCCAGATTCAGAGAGAGAACATATAGGTGTCCACACCCTTTTCTTTCCCCACTAGCCTAGAGTCCAGCTGGAGCCTAATTAATCAGCCACAGGTTTCTACACACATATGAGAGGAACGTGGGTGAAATATACCTGCCCTCAACCTGTATATCAGGAATCCTCTCACAATATATATATATATATATTTATATATAGAATTTGCACATACCTTTTGGTTACTGATGACATTACCCTGATAAGGGAACCACGAAATTCCATTCATACTGTATGAAATAACAAACTGGGAGACGTAGAAAGAAAAGAGCCGCTGACGTGCACCCTGTGTCTGTACTGCATGTATTACAGTTGGGATGATAAGATCAACCTGATAATGAGAAAGTGGGCCTATTGGAAATATTCATAATCACACATATATCACACATTTACTCTACACCGTATCACCTTTACTTATTACTTACAGCTATACAGTTATCTCTGTGCTAATCCCTTGAATATTCAGATAAGTAGAGTTTTTGGTGTCAGATGATCACACAGATTCCCGGGTACAGGAAGAACATGATACTCCTTAAATTTTGTGTATTTGTTGATATTTTATTAACTTTTTGTTACACTTTCAGTGTATGTGCTACAGGCATTGGTATCTCTACTTTTCTGCCATGGTGGTTTGACACTAATAGGAAACTGCACCAATAAAGTGGTTCAATATTGGTGTATAAAAAAGTGTCTAAAATAGAATGCCCTTTGATATTCACCTGGATCCATGGATTTTCATTAGTCATGCTCCATGCATTTATAGATCCTTGATTATGCAATCTAGCAAGTGCTGGTGCCCAGGTACCTGTGAGAAACATTTAATGAATAAACACTAGTCTCAAGAATTAGAAGCTACTTTTAATATTTATCATAGAATTGATAAACAGTAATAAAAACAAATGTACCTACATGATTCCACTATTTTTACCTGTCTTATTTAGAAATCATGTAAAGCTATTTCACACAATGTTATCTTGGCGTGGGTATAGAATATTTACAAATACAGTGCCCCTAGCAGCCATTTACATGTACCCTGATCTGCTTACTTTTTGGTGTAATTGTAAAATGATAAAGCAAAAAAGTCCCATCTCAACATGAGGAAGCCCACCCCACCATCCTTCAGAAACACACCCCTCACAGAATGCTATTAGCTTTGCTTGAGAAGATATATAATGCATGAAAGTGTGCTGACACAGACTTAAATTAGTGTCATGCAACATGAATATCAACTCTTTAGTTTTGATGCCAGCTATAAAATGTTTTCCACTGCAAATATTAAGCTAACAGGTCTCTAGTTTACTGACTTATTCTGTTTACAAACATAGGTGCAACCTGGTTTTGATGTTGTAACCCATAGTAAACAATCCATGATTAGTTTAGTTCAGTTTAATGCAGTTAGAATAATTGGTTGCTTACACACCAATGTAGGCTTGCACCTCTGTTTGTATGGATTTATTTTTTACATCAGATCTGCAGTATGAGTATATTTGTACAGAACAAGGCTTAAATCTAATGTGTTTCTTTCTTCTCACCATAATGTCCTGATGCTGAAATCTGATCATCTTTGATTTTTCCATCTGAAAATCCTAGTGGTGTCTGACAATCTGTAAAAAAGAATGACAGGTTTCTGCAACACAATATTTGTCACTTGCCTAGAGCATTCTATTAAAATTGTATTACATACTTCAGGTGCAATTCCTAACTAAAATGTGCAAATGTGACGTTAGATGTTGGTAGTTTAATACATATGGGGCAAAATTTATTAAGCCCGAAAAGACTCGATTTGAGTCTTTTCGGGCTTAATCTCGCGAGATCATCCGTGAGAATCTTGGTTGCGCTTCTCCACAATTGGGTCTTTCGCCCAAAAGTTTTGTAGCCATAGAACTTATGGCTACCTTTAAGGCGAAAGACCCGATTGTGGAGAAGCGAATGCGAGATCCCCGCTGGATGATCTCGCGAGATTAAGCGTGAAAAGACTCGAATCAAGTCTTTTTAGGCTTAATAAATTTTACCCATGGAGTCTGCCCTCAAGCTTCTGTCCCTCTAACAATGTTTAAAGTATATGGGAGCTATTCTTTTCTTGGACCTCGAATCTACAGTATATTGATGTAACTTAACCACTTAAGTCACTATGCTATGTACTACAGCTATAGCTAATGTGTGAGCATGGGAAAAGCACACGACAGGAGCAACCAAGATATAATTCTGAGTTGTCAGGACCTAACACCATGGAGTCGCTCTGTAGATTAACAGATAGTTGGTAGGTAGTAAATTTCCTGATTTTGCTATATTACATATTTAAGCAGTACTAACATAAATGTTTTTATAACACATTTGCTGCTGAAACAATAGCAAACGGAACAAAATATACAAATTTCTCCTAACTGGTAATAAAACTGACATTCATAAAAGTTCTGTATTGCATCTACTAGCCAGTCATTGCTACTTTAGAACCTTCAGATTTTTACTTACTTGGATTGTACACAAGGTAAAGAGCTCGCATCCCTGAACTTTGATGGTCTCCTTCTGTTTCCACACGCCAGAGGCCAGCTAATTGAGGGACCATCTCGAGGGTTACAGATACACCTGAAAATATGTATAGACAGATATTATCAGTATAACTTTATTATGCATTATGTCAGAAGTTCTCAAACTTTTATTTTGGTGGAGCTCTTACTCTTATCATGACCAATACTCAGACCTCACCTGCAACCACATAATAAAAAACTTACAAGAATGACTTATAATGTATTTGAATAGGCTGACTCATTATTCCAGACCCAATTTTACAGTTACATTGTATATTATTTTTTTTGCCCCACTTAAATTTCTACCTAGCCTCAAAAGTGACACACACCTTATCAATTAGAAACGAAGATTTGTCATATTTAGTGTCCCATACACACCATGTATCCTTTTTTATTTTCTGTTTATTTATATATGCTTGTATATAGAAGTGCTACCTGTTTTTTAAGAAAAGTTTACTTATAAACATGAGGGCGGTTGGTATATATTGATGCTACTCAGTGATTTTAATTGAACTATTATGAATGATTAATACAAATGACATGAAAATGGCAACACAATTTGTTTTTATAAACAAAAGGAAACATATGTAATCCCTTACCAGGAAACAAATTCAGCAGACTTATATGATGCTCTTGATGATCATAGTGTGTTAGGATGTTTCCATGAAATTGAACAGCAAGGCTATTATTGCTCCCTATGCTGAGAAGATGCCACCTTACTTTTTGTTCTAAAAGCATGATCAGTCCAGGGAGAGAGTCTCCTGTATATCCATTGATGGCTAAATAAAAAAATAAATAAAGCAGATCAAGTACAAAGATTAAAAACACAAAAGCTTTATTCTCAAAATAAAAAAAACTTGTTAGAACAGTTCAGGAATGCCAGCGTTTAAAAGTAAAAGCTAAATAGTATGCACAAGATTTAAATGAGGATATTCTCATCCAAGAAGACACCTGAGTTGTGCCAAAAGGGTTTATTAAAAACTTAATAAATTAGTCAATACATACTTCAGATGTACCTCTATAGGGAATTTCTTATAAAGGAGCAAACTACACAACTTACCATGTCCAGATGGTAAAAAAACATTTTGCTATGCTTCCTGCTAGCTCAGCAACAAAGGATAATGTGCTTCTTTTTGTTATTTATAAGGTTGTTATTAGACACCAAGGAGCTTTTTTTAACTTTTGTAAAGGGCATGGAATGCCAAGGAGACTTTTAATATCCTTATAAATGAAAGAAAGAGGTACCATTTTCTTTATAATACACAAGGCAGTTTTGGAAAACAAAATACATTTACACCTTGAAACCTGTTTTACACACTTGATAAGCTAGATTTTCTAGAACAGCTTTTTTTTTCCATTTATTTTCTAGGATCAGTTCTTGCTTGTGTCACTGTATCATCCAGAATACAAAATATTCATGCCTCAGCATCCGCATAGGCCCTATGGTTACCTAAAAAGAGATTGTGATCCCTGACAATTGTAACAGTAAGCTCAAGTCATGATCCTGCTGAAACTCAACCTCCTGCAGACTGGCAGTCTCTAGTGGAGTGAGTCATTCAACTAGGTATCATGCAAGAGTGAATTATTGATATTCTACAAACTTTGACTAACCAACACCAAGCAAGTTAGTCTTGCTTCCATTGGTAAACCTGCTGTGTCTTTTGTGCCTTCAAACCTGCCTGTTACAGCAGGTACCTTAGCGCAGCTCCACCTCACATACACTTTCTAGCTCCTCTGTGCACTGATGGTGACCTAAAAACCTGCTAGGGGTTGGTTAATCACTACTCAATTTCAACTCCTGGCTGGGTAGTTTTCCTCAGATTGTGTTAAGTGGCATATATCCTTAATTTACTTTCTGTAAATAATAAACCTATTGTTTCCTTGACCTTTGAGCTTTTCTGACTGCTCTCTGAAAAAAAAATTTAAGCCCCAGCTTGAGTACTGTTTGCTGCATTTTCTCTGCTGTGCTTGTACAAGCATTCTCCTCAGTGGGATACTATACTATCCAGTTCTGTATGTTGACTGAAGAACTCATCTGGAATAATGATGCCTCAGTGGTGACATTTTAGGAAGATGTACCTCTACATATTAATGTTGAACTGGCAGCGAGAGATCTTTAATCCTCCCTCAATTAAGTCATGGTTATCACCACAAGAGTTGATATCTGATTTCAAAAACACTCTGTAGAGAAGCAAGTTCTGCAGAATTCTTCTGGGCATCAAGTTATCAGTCCTCCAAGTCTGTCCATTTAGAGTAGCCAATTCATCTACTGTATATATTTTTCTCACATCACTATTGGGAGAGTTATATACTTATTTACAGTTTTCACTTTTTGCTTCACAGCATCATTCTTGTATATTTTTTAGAGTGTGTGTACACATTTGTGTTGACATTTTTTCACTTACAACTCAATTTTGCAAAAATTGGGAAAAATCAAGGGCGATTTTTTCGATATCGCGGGCAATTTTTATCAATATCATGATATCGAATTAATGATTTTGCAGTATTGGGTAGTAAACAACTCAATTTTGCAAAAATCGGGAAAAATCACGGGCGATTTTTTCGATATCGCAGGCAATTTTTATCAATATCGTGATATCGAATTAATGATTTCGCAGTATCGGGTAGTAAACAACTCGATTTTGCAAAAATCGGGAAAAATTGCGGCTGATTTTTTTTTATATATCGCGGGCAATTTTTATCGATATCGCGATTTCGAAAATTGGTATCAAAATATCGATAAAAATTGGACGAATTTTTATCGATTTTAATACATTTCGCCCATTGTATCAAAATCTACTGAATAATACTGAAATTATTTTTTACCATGAAATGTATGTATTTGCTGAAATTCCAGATCAGGAGCTCTAATGACGCAGGCCAAAGGGCAGGAGGCTGGAGAAGCCTGAATTTTGTTACACTTAACAGGGCAGTGGAGCTTCATGTTTTCTCTAAGGTACCAACTCTGGGTCTCATCAGTTTTCATGAACATAAGTGAAAAGTCCTTAGCAGAAATGGTTTGGCTCAGAACATCACGGCGACAGACAAGGAATGGTCCAAGAAGTCCAGAATGCAAGTCCCTCTCCTACCAAAAATAAACAATGATAACAAAACAGAGAAAAAAAAGAGAATAAACTAAAGAGACAAAGAATGTTTCATATTAAAAAAAAGAGGGTAAAAAAAGTCTGGGTTTCAGGACCTTTATCAACAAACTAGGCTCTATAATAATAACAAAAACATTGCAGACAGTAGCTATCATCTATGGGGGCTTTTCTAGAGTTTATTGAACCATTGTTTCTGGGATTTTGGTGATAATGGAAAAGCCAGTCCTAATGAGTAACTATACATGTATCCAGTATTATGCAGGACCCTGCTGGAAAGAACTATTGTTGCTAGGGAAATAATAGGCAAAACTTTTTACCAATAGCATTACACAGTAGTTAAATAAAGCAAAAATATTTTAGGAAACCTGTATTGTCACAGAATCCTATATACAGATAAATACATACTGAATTAGCTTTTGAAGTATATGGCCAGATTCTGCATTGTACTCCAGGCTCTGAAGGTCCATACTGGGGACTTACTCGACCAGTGTATGTTCGAATGCACTGAGAACATACACTTTCCTCTGAACCTTGCTGCACAGACAGTATACTGGAATAGAAGGAATATGGGCGAGATGCCATGTTCTTAAAGTGTATCTGTAGAAAAAACAAAAGTTTTTGATTAAAACTGAAAAAAACTTCCACAACATCTCCACATGATGTAAGAAAAGTAATGAGATGCTTTGTGCTCGCCTTTGAAATCAATTAGATGGATTTTAGTGCCATATTGTTGACCTTTTGAGTGGAAGAGAATAATTCAT
Organism: Pipa carvalhoi; assembly: GCA_021901965.1. Lineage (NCBI taxonomy): Eukaryota > Metazoa > Chordata > Amphibia > Anura > Pipidae > Pipa > Pipa carvalhoi. The sequence goes on from JAKJJM010044930.1 coordinate 9,948, forward strand.
GGCGCACACCCATCCAATTCTCTTTATATATTTAAAAAAAAATTAAAAATGAATTAAAATTAGAAAAAAAAGGAGGTTCAGGTTACACTGGCTAAGATAAAGTATGACTGGATCTATTAGTTTAATGAAGATTTGACGTGACATGTTACACCAAAGGGTGTAACAGTGAGGAAATCAGAGACTGGCTAAAAGGCTAGGGTTGATTAAATTAAAATTAAGAGTCTGAAGAAGATCAAAAAAGTAAGCTGCGGATGTTTCCCCACCCTAAGTCCAGGTATTTATGTGATTCTTTTTGGGTTAGTTATGGGGATGGGGTGTTAGGGGTGCTGGTAAATGTTCTAGCCTACCTTTGCCATTTCAAACATCATAAACTTTTTACCTTAATTACTGTATTTACTGGCATATAAGATGACTTTTTTACCCCAAAAAATCTTCTCTAGAGTTGGGGGTCATCTTATACGCCAGGTGTAGTCTTTTAGAGCAGTGTAACGAGCGGTGCTTACATGAGTGCACTGCTCGTTACATTGTCTGCTGTATGCCGGCAGCCACTGAGGAGAATCAGCTCTACCCAGCGCTTCCTGGTTGGACTAGCCAATTGGGAGCCGCTGATGTCACGGATGACGTCAGCGGCAGCAAATTCAAATAGCTGAGCACTGCTCTAAGCGGTGCTCGATCATGAAAGCAACTAACATTACCAGAGGAAGGATCCTGTTTATTCTGCTTGGCATTTGGAAGCAATTTTGTGTATCCTGCTTCAAGTTCTCTTAAGCTTCCAGTCTGCCTTAAAGGGATCTGCAACTTAGAGTGTCAGCTCTTCAGCCAAGCATTCTGGTTTGTGTTTCAAGTGTTCTGTTCCTGTTTCAAGTCTGTACCTGTTTCAAGTATCCTGTTCCTCAGTGTCAGCTCTTCAGTAAGGCTTTACACAGCATGTATCTACAGCGTCTGACCCTTTCCTTGTTAATGAGCTGCCTGTGTGCAGTGTCTCTCCTGTCTGGTTTTCTGAGAGGATCTTCTGTGTCTAGGCTGCTTCTATGCAGCAACCCCCCCCCCCCCCCCCCCCCC
>JAKJJM010044935.1:0-10553 GCA_021901965.1 Pipa carvalhoi
GACATGGGAAAAGTGCATTACACAATACAAGTATAATATCACAAGGATACAACACTTTAAATGCCAGGTTGTGGTTGACACAAGAGGTTGGAGGTCCCTGCCCCGCAGAGCTTACAATCTAAATCTAATTGTCTCATTTAAACAGATCCATGTAAAGATCACATTATTTATGACAAGATTACTATGCCACTACTGTTACCATTTAATGACCAGAAATCATTACACAACAATTTTCCCCATTGCCGAGTGAATATTCTAAATATTGAACATACACAAATGATTCTGCTTCACAATGGACAAATTTATACAAATTCTCACAAATTAATTTGCCAAGCGAATTCGTACTTTGATAGATATATCCCCAGAGTACCATCAATCTTTCTGTTGCAGACACACATGTGTATTGCTGTACTTTATTTTGACATGGGTGGGATTTTCAAAACCTCTTGGCAACCAGCAGATTACACAAATATTTTAACAAAATGAAATCAGGATTTTTAACCATCGTGACTTTCCCAGAATTGCATTTTACTATTCCATGTTCTTATCATTACCACACAACTCAATCTCTATCAATCAATCTTCTATTTTTAAATATAAAGACTCCATACATCTGTGTTGTACTACCAGGAGCTTAGGAAATATAATTATATTGTTCTTATTATTACAGTATACATTTCTGTTTTAGTTATTCTTATCAAGATTTTAAATCTAGCAAGTTTTTTTTTTCTACCTTTAAAAAATCAGTTGTATTAGCTGATATAGTTGAAAGGGATTTTCTCATGAGATAGCGTTACACTGCTAAATAACTCTAGGCCGAAGTGTAATATGATAGACAAGGAGGGCTGGCATTGATCAACAGGTCAACAAAACATTGTTTCTCAGTGAGACGATAATGGGGAGAGAGCCCTGAAAGAATGAATTGTGTAGGATTCCATGATCCTTAAGACCTTAAGTTTGCTATTTATCTTTCCAGTGAACACTGACTTAAACAGAATTTCCACCAGATGGTGCTGGTAATATATAATGTTATCATGTTACAGCCCCCTTTCTATGACTGGAACAAACTTTACCAAATTTAAAGGTCTTTGATGCAGAGAATGACTTGAGCAGCCTCTTGCTGTGTGCTCAGACAAGTTTTGCAGTTGTTTGGGGTCTTGTACAAGACCCTCTAGACTGCCACTAGATTTGCTAATGAAAAGTTAATTTCCCTACCTATAGTCATTTATTCTTTTTCTCTGCTCAGCAAGATGAACTATCCTCATGTTTTAGTTTGGTCCTTCAGTTTCTTTGGATTTACCTGTGGGACTGGTTTCATGTATCAATTCCCAGCATCCAGCCTGCAACACAACTATCCTGATCAGAATTCAGCATCTGCTAGCAGTTTTTCCAACAGGCGGTGAGTAAAACAATTCTCTCTTTAAAGTTTTGCAATCCTTATTGTTACGAGATAAAACTACAGCTCCCACAATCCCCTATAGAGGGTAATGCTGTAATTTGTAATACATATCCCATACAGATGTTTGCTCGAAAACGTAGTTCCATTTGGAGTGCGAAGGTTTATTTTTTGAGATCAGTTTTGTAAGAAGATTTTTGTTTTCGTTCTAATCCAAATATTCCTCTTGACGTTTATTCTTGAGTTGTACTGCAATGTATATACTGGGTTAGGTGACTACATCTTCTGTTCTTTAAACTCTGAACTATATGACTAAGCGATGTTTTTAAATGGATGATAAATTTCATTTTACTATAATGACACCTTGAAATGTTGGCTAATAAAAATAGTTTGAAAACATTTTATGCACATGTGATTATTGTTTCAAATATTTTTTGGGGGGAAATTGCCATTTATTCCCCTGACTTTTAAAAAAAAACTTCTAAAAAAAAAAATACTGATCACAAGAGTGCTTGGAATGTAAGTTTTGTCAGTAAGCAGTCTTCAAATTTTTTATTGATCTAATACCTGTTTAAAAACAATAGAGATACTTTGTTGCAAAATATTGCTAAATTGTCAAAGTGCTGGAAACAATGGCCGCACTTAGGTGATGGTGAACCTGTTTGAACTTCAAAATCCCAAGCTCATTGGCTTGAAGGTTTCTCCTAAAAGCTACACTCAGAGGTTGATACTTTTGCTGGTTTGGCAGTACAAACTCATTAGAGCCTGCAGAGGGCGTCCTTAGTTTGGAATGGACAAAGATGGCCCAACAATAATGATACCCTTCTTCTAATAATAATTTTTATGTTATGTTTGTGATTATGGATTTCAGTGACTTGTACATGTCTCTGAACTTATACATATGTAAAAACAATGTATTATACTCTGCTAAAAAATAGACTTTGTCATAAAGGAATGAAATGAAGCAATAACACATTTGTAACTAATTTCTTCCAGTAACAGACCAAGCAGTCTAAAATCTGTTGCAGTCTGGCTTGCATCAACATTCTTCTACCCCGACGCTTTGTGTGATAGAGCAGGGGTGTCCAATTTGATGCATTTCTTGTTAAAGGGATTTTCTCATGACAAAATCATCAAGGTTTTATATTAATTTTATATAGTTGCTGTCAAATCTATAAACAGCACAAAAGCTACATGGATCACTGAGCTTTTAGCAAACATAAAACGATAGAAATCCACTTTTCTTTAGTATTGTGCACATAAGCTTCCCAGTCTAAACTGGTGAAAACAATGATCAATTTAAAACACTGTAGAATATAGCACTCAATGAGATTATAGGACATATTTACCAAGACCCATTCGATCATATTGATTAATTTTACCCCCTTTCTCTGTCAATTTTTGTTTCCCTGTACTTTTTGATTCCCCTAATTTACAAAGGATGGATAAAAATGTTTCCCCTTTGAAATAAATCATTAACAAGGGCACACTTTGCAATGCTTTTCTATGAGGGTTCCTTCCATTACAGATTGATACTGCTGTCTCTTTTCAATGGGGAAATATTTGGACTTAGGCTAAATGACAAGATCAACCAGCCTGAAGATGGAGAATTCTTTTGGAAGACAGTTTAGTAAATAGGAAAAAACAGCAATATAGTTAAATATAGGCTGTTTCTGCTATATTTACTAGTTGAAAAACCTAGGTGCCCCTATATCTTTCTGTTTCAAAATAGAATGTACCTCATATAAGAGACAATATATGAGATACAGTCACAAGATATGAAAGTTGTCTTGGTAAAGAAGCAAAAGGGAAAACTGAATATAGAAGCACAAAAAGTACTTTTTCAGAATGAAAGTATATATATATTTTTTTTTATTTTTCTAATGATAAAACTCTCAGTACCCCTCTCTGGACTTACCCTGCCTGGAGGATTGTGGATCAAGCTCTGCTGTTACACAAATAAATAGGGTTAGATGTTTAAAGGAACAAAATCATAGAATCTTCCTTTTCTAAACAATCACATTTCATTTGTTATACACTTATTTTCAACATGTTCCTTGTTTTTCTTTGGGTCTCTAAAGATGTGGAATTTCATAAAACTGCATATTTCATGAGTCAATGACGTCAAAATGTAGAATGCCCTATGTGCATTTAGACAATTTGATACTGTATTGGGAATGCCTTAAAGTTGAATGAACTCAAACAACTCTTTGTAATGTTAAGAACAGTGGCGTAGCGTGGGGGGAGGGGGCAGAGGGGACGGTCCACCCCGAGCGGCACGTTGTGGGGGTGGCATTTTGGCCATTCCTAGGGGCAGGCAGTGTGGGCAAAGGGGGGGCACTCGCACGATCGTCCGCCCAGGCTAGCATTCCCCCCCCCCCGCTCGCACGATTGTCCTCCCCGGGCACCACAAACACTTGCTACGCCACTGGTTAAGAAGTCTATCTTAGACTATTATTAGTGTACACAAATACATTCATCTCTAGGGGAAACTGAGTTTTGTTTTTTTTTTTATTGATTTTTCAATGTGCACTGATTTGACTTTAGTTAATGGTCTGATTTAGTCATAAATACAGATATCTGCCGAATGCTTTATCTGAAGCATTTGATTGTGATGCATCTACTTGTTTATACATCTTTATGCTTCATCATCACAAATTGTGTGTAAAAGTGAACACACTTTGTACTGAAAATATTCACTTCTATGTATTCAAATTGTCCCACAGTTCACAAATATATATTTGCCCATTACTTTGCATCTATTCACTGTGAAAGCAACAACAACTTCTAACAATTTGCTCCATTACAGCAACAATACATTGCACAGTGATAATGAACCATCCACTTCACTACACTATGGACAAAGTGGCTCAAACTGTAGCAAATTAATTTGGCCAAGTAAATTCACTGTTTGATAAATATAAACCATGAATTTCCTAATTTAGGGTATAAGATGTCTACATCAGATTATGGGGGTGAAAGTAATAAATTTAATATTAATAAAAAGTCTGCATTAAAACTTAAACTTTTTAAAATGTACCTTTTGGGGGTGTTTTTATCAAATTTCAGAGTTGTCAAAATTTATAATGCATTAGAATATATTGTTTCAACTAAATTGTGTGGTAAAATTGGCAGTTGTATATGGCAGATTTAGTTGCAGGGGTATTAAACCCTGAAAAACATAATCTTGTGTTATGTAGGGATCCCTGTGCACTAACATTGCACGTATCAGATTACAGTTCTCAAAATATGCCCTGTAGAGAACCTAAGGGATTTTTCTTTTAGGTGAGAGATGGGGGACAGAGCAAAAGAAAGTTACAGGGTCACCTGAGTTTTTTTTGGCTTCCACAATTACTGTAGGTATGACATAAAAGTGTTATTGTATATTTATTGTTTCATGTTTGGCTGTATTTGCCACCATTTCAGTACATTGATGTACCTTTCCTTTTCATTTTCACAGTTGTTGTTACTTCTTCCGGCCGTGGCTGATTTCACTAAAGTGGCTGCAGACTAAATGGCAGATAGTGAGGAGAATGAAAGTATTCTAACTGTATTGCTGTTTTCTTTGTTGCTTTCTTGGTGACAAATGTTAGTTGCTGCTAATTCGGAATTCTGATATATTTTTCATGTTCCATGAGTACCTCTTGTCATGTAGGGCAACCCAAAACCCACTGCAAACCTTGTATAGGCATGTGTTCCTATAGTAGCCACTCTGGGCTACCAAACTACTTGGGTATCACAGACCAGGACCAGGACAAAGCAAGTTTACATGCTCATACTGGCTGGGTGAGAAACGCAACAGGTCAGACAAACCAAATATGGCAGAATCACAGTCAACAGGCCAATAAATCATACACAATATATAATTATAAGCATAGAAAGGTTGTCCTTAAGCCCCAATATCATTGTGTTTGTGTCAGTACAGCCTGCTTAAAAACAAAATGCACAATTTTTGCTAGCGATTGCCATGCGTCTGAAATCATGGCAATGCATCTAGCTGCTGGCTGAACACCAAAGGAGGGAAAATTAGAGCAAAGGGGGAGTAAATGATACATATACTAGCTCTCTGTATTTTTATGTTCATTTCAATATAAACTATTATAGTAAAATAATATTTTACTAAGTGGAAAGTAGGGCTTGGAAGTGGAAAAAAGAGAAAAATGTTGAAAATAAAAGGAACCAGGATAGGGAAAACAATATATTGTATCACAGATTATTTACTTACACAATTATTGTATGATGTATATATACTTTATAAATCAATTGTATTGTATACTAAGCACATTACAAAACAGAATTAGTTTTCACTTTCTGTATATATATGTCATTGTTCTTGGGCAATGGATTCTATAAAAGATTTGGTTTTGGTTTATAATTATTGCATGTGCTTTATAAAATAACATATTACATATTTTACATATTTTGCCACAACTTGGCATGAAGAACCAATAAGAATAAAGACCCCTTCATTAAGAGCATATAGTCATAAGTATGAGGATAGCATGGGTCATCTGACACCCCAACTAATAATCAACCTTGCCTCACTTGAGACTGGTGTGTTTATTAAAGTACTGGGCATGCCAAAAACTGAATGATCACTTTTCCCAAATTCAATTGCTATTATACATTGTCTTAAGCTGGGAAAGATTATATGCAAACAGCACAGTAATAGAACAGAAGCCTTTATTAGGCAAGGAATAATGCACAATATAACACCTGAGCAAGGGAAACAAAACATTGTGGGGGTTACTGACTAAAGTGAGAATTCAACTGTCAAAATAAATTCTCATCACTTTGGGTTGCTAAGCTCTGATTCTCTACTCCTTATTGACTAAACAGTGGATTCTCAAAGAAAATCCATGACCACGACAATAGTAAAGTCGTGACTGCATCAGTAGCAGTCTTCTGTGTAGTGTGTGACCGTCATTAGCTGGCGAGTTTGCCACATTGCACTTCCCCCGTACCTGAATATGCACACCTTTACGAGACAATTCGGACTTTAGTCAATAACCTCCTATGTGTTTTAATCACCTGTCTAATAAATAAAGTAGGATTCCACTTTTTCCCTTGAATTCATATGCTGTTTTGTTGCTATCTATATAATTGTCCCATTTGAGGATGGGTTTAACCAGTAGGAGACACAGGGGGTAGACTAGGAACAGTTACTTGAGGGCTTCCACCAGTGAAAGAAATAATAGCATTGGTGTTATAGGAGCAAAGTTTTCTGTATTATTATTGTTATTTTCCATACATGAAGTACCATAGAGCTGGGTCAGTGGTTAGCACTGCTGAACTGCAAGCTCTGGATCCTGGGTTTGGTTCCATCCTTGACATTATCTGCATGGAGTTTGTATGTTTTCCCTGTACTTTTGTGGGTTTCCTACAGACATCCAGGTTTCCTCCCACAATCCAAAAAGATACAAAGTTAATTAAAGTCTATTGGCCCTTGTCAATGCACAGGGAATACAGACTGTAATCTCCACAAGTACAGGGACTGAAGTGAATGGTTAATTTCTGTAAAGTGTTGAAGAACAAAATAAATACAATATGTTACTGTAACTGCTGTTGTTTACTTCCATTAATATTTGGTGGCTTGGTCATATGGCACTCAAATGGAAACCTATAGTAAACTAGAGGATAAAGAATTGACAATTAAAGGTACAGTTTTTCAGCAGCAGTTATTTGCTGTACAATTGTCATTGATGATTTTTATTATTTTCAAGCTAATATTATTCACTAATTTCCATGTATTTAAACTGACACCGAGTTTCATACTGAGGCTTCTTTTTTCTGTCACCTACTTCCTCCTCATCAGTTTTGTTGAATCAGGAATTTGATTGAAAGACTCGAAAATTCTGAGTAACCAATCAGAATCTTGTGGTTGTGCAACCTCGCAGTGTTGGTGCCCGTCTGCTGCTTTATGATTTTTTTCAGAATTCACAAGCCTGTGGATCAGATTTCTGACTTGAGATCCCACAATGATGAGCTGAATAGGAGGTACAAAAGAGAGGAAGGGCTGAACTGAACATAAGTAAATCATTTTTATTGCAAAAATAATTCATTTAACAGTGGCAATTAGATGGGCACATAACTGCTGGAAACTGGACTGTTTCTTTAAGCGCATTTTCATGAAAAAATACATTAATAACAGTAACAAATGAGCTAGACTGATTCCGATATGAAATATAACATTAGAAAGTGGTAATTGTCAGTGAAAATTGTATCTCTCAGAATTCAGACAGCAAGCATTTACTGGGAGTTAACGGTGTTAATGAGATGTTGTATATTTATTTTGACTGGTTACTTAAGATATTATATTGGTATAGAGCTGCTAATGTAGATGTAACAAAGGCCTTTACACTCTCCTACACATAAACTAATTAACACGATGCAAACAGCTGGCAGCACATGGAAAAATCATTAAACAGAAAAGACAGCAGTAAAATGATAAGTAGCAGAGCACAGGAAAAACTGTTTTGTGAAATAACTTTTTCACTGAAATATTTTTATATCTCTGTAATTAACATAACATATACTTGGCAAGAAATGAAAATAAAGTTCACTATACACAGAGGTAATATTTAGGAAATTAGCCATTAAAAAATGCGTGATTTTGTTCTGCGGAATCTATTTTAGAGGAGAGTAATAATGAAAATATGAACTGAAAAAGGATCTCATAGAATGGGATAATAGAAGAATGGTTTAGAATTTTGTAAAGAATTACAGTAAGGGTCTCCTACTGTACTGTTCCTGCAAAAAGTAATCAATGCGGCTCTAGGAGCTCAAACTCATATTAATATATGGTGAACCTGACCTTGGACTGGATTAGATATTTGGGTTAGGACCCATATCGTTCTGTAGCTGGTCCAATACTCACATCCTTATTTATCCCTATGGACTCATTTTGAAAATGCAACATTACTGATTTTTCACTCCAAGCCCTGGTTCTTTGGGTGTGGACTGCCCAAAGCCCCAGGACACAGGGGGAGCCACCTGCAAATTTTTGACTGCCCCCTTGTACCTATTGCTGCTAAACTGCCAACCTTCCACAACAAAAATAAATTGGGTGGGATTAAGCAAGCCAAAGTTGAAGGAGGCTCTAAAAGATAGTGCCTTGGGCAACTTTCAGCTTTAAACAACTCTGATTACATCAAGTTTTTATTCTTCTAAAATCTTACGTGACTTAAAGGAACAGTAACCCCAGAGAAAGGAAAAAAAAAAACTTTTGGGTTGACATGACAGATATTCCACCATAGTACTGGTAAACAAATTATATTTGAAGTTGAATTCCTGATTTGTATTATTTTGAATTTTTCAATTCAAAATTGATTGCAGACATGTTTTGTCTGTTAGGTAACCAAACTTGTATGTATAATTTTATTTATAAAGAGCCACAAATTTACGCAGCGCTGTACAATTTATCAACACAAGAACAATACAGACAAAGGAAAAGCGCAAAAAAGAAAACAATACAAGTGTAGTATCACAAGGATAATTCACATAAGTGCTAGGTTAAGGATGACACATGAGGTTGGAGGTCCCTGCCTCAAAGAGCTTCTACCTTGTCCTATTGTTTAGAAAATATATATATACATGAAGTGCCCTAGAAAGCCCAATTTGACTTTAAAGAACAAAGAAAGAAAAAACAAACAAAAATAAAAAATTAGGAATTCAACTTCAAATTACTACATAGGAATAACTGCCATGCCAATTTAAATAGTAATTTTCTTTTTCTGGTGTTACCGGTCCTTTAACTTGTGTTAAAACATCAGTGAAATCATATCAACAGAGCACACTGACTTACAATGCAGAATTGCCAACAGTAGTTCCTGTAAGAGATGTCACTGCTTTTTTTTTTTTTACAGGATCTATTAAAGGGTTTAATATTCTACTGTTACCTTGATTGGGGAAAGGATGTCTATCTACAACTCAGATATAATACCCCTTCCAACTCTTTTCCCAAGTAAGCCCTTTCATCTTAAGTCTTCCAGAATAATTAATGATCATTGATAGGGGTGGCACATAATAGTTATTTACTACATCTATGGAGTAAACTAATATTAAAACACCCACCCATGGGGTAGGCTTCACATACAGATATAATGACAGTATAATACATCATGTACGTATATGACACTTACACAGACACTGGCACCAGAGATTATATTTAAAAAAACATTTTTAGAGAGATGGCACACAACATGACTAGGTAGATTTTACATAGCATCACAGAGTAATAACAGTGTCTAACCAATTAATTATATAGGGAAAAATGTCTTGATCCTTACAAATTATAAATGATCCGACCGATTTACTAAAGCATGAAACATCTATAGGTGACGACCTAATAGTTACACAGCTATACTTACACACTGTTAAGCAAAATATGTGAGGTATGTTTCTATATACTGGGCCACAGCTCTGAAGTCATACACAAGTTCCTTTAGTCAAAGTACTCCTTCCTACTATTCAGGGTCCCCAACTAGACTACTTCCCACTACTACTACTACTACTACTACTACTATTACTACTACTACTACTGGGTTACCTATATTTTACAACTACTTTGCTTCTGGTGGAGCTCCAGGCTGCTCTTTACTCAGACCTCCAGGTAGATAATTAATCCCAGAGTACTTAGACTAAGAGGTGCCTAACACTATCTAATACAAAAATATATCCATATATAAATTTATCAAAAAGTAGAACCCCCAATTGCATGGAGCCAGCAGCAGAAGCATGCAAAAATCCTACTCTTACAGTACATATTAAATTGCACTCAGTCATCTAGTTTATATAACTTTACTCCTATGAAGTCACTAAGCATAAATGTAAAGCCTTGGGATCTTCTCATCAATTAAAAGGAAACTATACTCTACTGTGGAAGGGAGCTGACCAACTTCTACACTTATTTCATAGAGAAACGAAAATGATATTATTTCAGAACTGCTTAAATGTAAACCTCAAATGCAGATTTACTTAAAGGAGAACTATAGTGCCGATATAACTGCCCACATTCATATAAAACTCCTTTATACTAAGCCAATTGCTACCATAAATAGTTAAAAAAAAGTTTAGGGAAGGGTTAATTCTTGCTGTCAGCTTAATTTATACAGTTCTAATGGAGCTGACATTTTGTCCTCCCTCCCCTTTCAACTCT
>JAKJJM010044943.1:0-23388 GCA_021901965.1 Pipa carvalhoi
GTTCGGCGTTCGGGCTCGGGTTCGGCACGAACGCCGAACCGAACTTGACAAAGTTCGGATTTTTTTCCGAACCCGAGCTTTTTAGTGCTCGACCAACTCTAATTATAAGTCATTACTTGATCTATTTTGTCGGCTCCACCCATTTTCACATTTTACTCATTTATGAGTGTGACATAAAGGTTGGGGCTGACTTTCCACTTTCCACAGCATTGGTTTTTATTCAGCAATACTTTTCAGATTATAGCTGTCTCTAACCCTTAATTTTCTATCCAGTGATGACCTGGGCAACCCTATTTGATTTTGTAGCAGAGTTTTTTTTTCGCTGATTTGATAGTTTGACCTTCATACACTTTATCGCAGGTCACTTAAGCATGTAAACTACATTGTTACAAATTGCAAAATAATGTAATTTAATGTAAGAACCTTGGTATGGATGTTTATTGTAAAGATCAGTAATTAATGCATAATTACTAACCACAAGATTCACATCCTGAAAATGTAAACATTGTTAACTTGCGTCATACTGAAATGTTCTGGTTAGATAATCTCAATAGCCACATCCACCATTTTTTCCTGTTTAGAACAAAAATAGACAAGAATGTTTGCAATGCAATTCTCCATTGACTATAATCAAAAGAGGGCATAAAGGACAAGTATTTAAAACAACTCATCCTTAATTAAATTATTGAATGTTAAATTATTTACCTTATTCATCACAAGTGGAATGTGAGGCAAAGTCCCACTTAAGATATACTCATGAGATAATTTTCTTCTACTGGAATCTCCCATACTTCTCTAAAAAGAGGAGGAAGATGAATAGGAGGAATAGATCAGATGTTTCCTGTTGTTGGAATCACTGCACTCTGATTGGATACCTCATGAGAGGGTGTGTAAGAGAAATGTGACAAAGAATATGGAATTACAGTTGTAGTTTAGGTGACTCAACAGCTTTCTTAATATGCTTAGAATTACAGGAGCAGTTGCATACTGTGTACAAGGGAAAACAAACCATTTTATATATAGTTCTTATATTTGAGTGTCTATCTCTTAATGGCTGTGAACACATTTTTCTAGATAGTGTAAGAAGTGAAATTGGTTAAAGGTTATGATCTTATAAAAAGATTTATATGCTAGAATCACGTTCCTATTTGCAAATATTGAAGAATAATGTAAAAGTACTTTTGACCAGAAGGCTACTGGAACTGATTGCAGTTGTTCAAGTCTAGATTTTCTCTTTGATTGGTGTAGTTCTGCTTTCATTACACAGTCAGATTCAGGTATAAAAGTGAAAATCTATGCACTGGCAACATCTGTTTAGTTGTTACTGTAAGTCTTAGGCATGCAAAGCTAGTATCACAGTAGGGCAGCTTGGCTTGCAAGGGTCAGGGCAGCAAAAGCGCCTTATTGAGCTAAAATATGAAAGATGTACTCATTCTTCATCAGATTGTATGCTGCTAAAAATACATATAACTAAACATAACAATATTTATAGATCAGTGGTTCTTAACTGGGGTTCTATCGAACCCTAGGGGTTTGGTGAGTCGGACTCAGGGGTTCGGCAAAGCCTCCGCCACGGGGGTCAAGACACATACACTTTAGTGATTTATCACTAAAGAAGGGTTTGGTGAATGTGCATATGAAATTTAGAAGGGTTCGGTACCCCAAACAAGGTTAAGAAACACTGTTATAAATATTAAAATGCATACATAAATTATATGCCAAGGTTTGATGTATCTGACTGAATCTGCATTAAATCAGACAACTAGAGAGTATTAACACTTCTAATTTTAAAAGCATTTTTACTTTGCAGTATTTTTCCAGACCAGCCTAACATTTTTGCACAGTAATGTATATGCAGGCCTTTAATTAAATAATCAACTGTGTCTACCAGGATAAACTCTTTTGGAAGGTTTTACTGCCCTCGCCACAAATACATATAAATATACTTTTGAAATCATTTTTCTACTAAAGAAAGGGGATAGCCCAAAAGACTTAAGTACCATAGAGCTAAGGGAAGGCAGATTGCTCCCTAACTGCTGATAATGTTGAAGATTTTTCACTGGGGACAGTAAACACATGTACATGTACACTGCACTCCAGGGATGTCTTAAATTAAATATAATTCATGACAGTCTTTAATACTTATATAAAGTGGAAATAGCCCCTTTAAGTGCCTCCATTGAAGTGTGAACAAAAAAAGCTTGCAGATTATTAATTATTTAGTTCTATAATGTCCTTTTATGAACTGGATCCCAAATTGGTACTATATATTTAAAAGGCTCCACTATCTAGTCCAAATTAGCTGCTGATTGACACTGTTTGCTACAGCTGTATATGGTATCTATGTATCTGGTTTTCCATGTGTGTCCCCTAAACTAGACCCATTGACCATTTCATTTAGATGGCAATATGTCCAAGTCACTCTGCACATTATTGCATTACACTAATATACTACTACAACCTCTTCAAAGTTACTGAAGAGATTCTGCTACCTGGTTGCTTGCCCAATCCAGCTGTTCAGTGCCATATAGCCTAGCTGGTGGATATCACGCATGTGAACAGCTACTATAGTCAAACCTGTTACAATAGTAACTCTTTTATATTATTTTTATGGTACTGCAAGCTATACCAGCTACTGAGGGGTTTGAAATGGACAGGATGTATTTTTCTACACCTAAAACTGTTGCACAGAACTATGTATTTGGCTAATAAACCGTATTAGCACCGATACTACTGCATAAAGTAGGGGATCACTAGTCTGATTACCTATTACACATGATTATTGGTAAAATCAGTAATAGATGAACAAGCATAAAATGCTGGTACAAATAAATGTTTGTACAATGCAAATCAGGAGAATGATAAGACAAGGGACACAGCTGAAATCTGGCATTTATTTATTTGATTTGCTTGGCAGAGTTCCCAAAAGAATACAAGTCTGTAAACATCAAGTTACACATGTTGGTAAAATGTGTTGGTCAAAACAATCTTTCCATAATAACTGTAAGGTAGTGTCCTGATTATCAGAGACTTTTCCATACCAGCCACTGAGGACTCTGTGAGTGATGTGTAGTTGTAAGCATGAAATTTCCCAGATATATATGAAAAGCACTTACAATTATGTTTTGGAAAAAAAACAAAAACTGTACAACAATTTGGTCCTGCTATTTGAAGATATTCCAGAACCAACTGGTTTCACAAAAATTCCGTTCACAAGCATATGCACATCATAACACTTTTAAACAATGTTCTTGGGTTGATGCAGGAAGCAAATGCCCTGTAATTACAGTAAATACATACAAAAATAAACTGCCATCAAATTTTAGCAAAAGCTTTCTTCAGGACAAAAAATTATTGTTTTCTTAGCCACCGAAAAGAAGGAATGTAAATAAGCAATAAATACAGAGTGTGCTTTCTCTATATTGACATATTTACAATTGAGTCTTTGGCTTATGTTTGGGATTCTCTGAAAATCTGAAAATTATACATGATATGTTCAATCAATTTAAAAAAAAAAAAATGCAGGTACAGATTTGTGACGCTTGAAATGTATGAATTCATTTACTATCAATCAGCACTCTGCTTTTAGTATTTTAAACAAATTTCATTTAAAAAAAAAAAAAAAAAAAAGAAAGAAAGGAAGAAAAAGAAAAATTGCCACTTTTTTTTAAAAAATATAAATCCATGCACAGATTGGCTTTAATGTTGGTCTTTCTGAGACAGCTGCATATAGAAAGACATACAAATCCTTTTTCCATGGAGATACCGCGCCAAGCTGTGGCCTTGTGTTGCATTATTATGTGGCAGCAAATCCAGCAATACTGTATTCTTTTTATAGAAACATCTCATTTCCTTTTATGAACATAGAGAAATTTATAAGAAAAATACTTTTGATTTGTTTTCATTTAAAACTTAAAAGGTCCCATGTAAAAATCACCCTTTCCATATTATGAGTGACTGATGCAATCAACAGGCAATTGGCACTTCCAGCTATGATGATTCAAGATATTCCAGGGAAACATCATAGCAGAATCGGTACTGTTCCTATAATGGAGAATAAGGACATTGTTAGAATGTACAACATCATCATTCCTACAGGCCGGTACCACAGAGATCCCCTTTCCCAACTGGCATTGATCATTTTAAGTAAAAATAAAAGTGAAGCGGGAAGATGCATTGATAATTGTGCGTGATCAGGACATTAATAGCAAGACATTTCAAGGGACCATTGCTCTCTTAAGAAAGAGGGTGCTATTGTTTAAAACATTGTGCTGTATATATTGCTTAAAAAATCACCTGTATATTAAACAATGGTGAGTGCCTCCTGTAGATGACTGTGAAAGGTCACAGCATATGAAGGGAGCATTTGTTAAAAATTCATTATGGTTGATACCAAAGTAGAAGAAGCCTTGGCGAAAAACAGCCATCTCTCTGTACTTTTTCCTAGGAAATCTAAAAAGTTTTAATTAGGAAGTGGTAATACTACTTTAAATGGCTGGAATACAATTTCCTTATTTGCAGTTTTCAACTTGCTAACCCTTCTAGAGGGAAGCAGTGATGTTGCATATTTCATCTCCTGTATTCCATGAGAATAGAAGTGTTTAAAACAAATGTCTAAAAAAATTCTCTGATCTAGCCAAGTGATGCCAACTGTGTTGGTGTTGGCACTGTGCCTAATCTCTATCCTCAACCTTGCCTTTTGATGGCACTTTATTTTGGTTACTTGAGGCATTGCATTGTAACTGAGCCTCAATGCACTTTGCATTGTAAATGGACAAGTAATGTCACATAATGCTTCACAGTGTATGTTACTGGCATACAACAGTGTCACTATAGGGCAAGAGATAAACAATGACCAGCAAAATCATGACTGTTTTCTCTTGCTTGGGCCCCAAGCCATCTAAGATGCTTTTTTGCAGGGGAGAGCCAAAGCGACTCTTGTTTACTCTGCTGCCACTCTTCATTGCACTTAGTCAGGTACTGAAGGAGCTAAACAATGAAAAGTAATTATTCAAACAAAACGTATTCCTCATTAACTGCACAATGTAACTTATGTTTGCATTACAGAATTTTCATGATTTGATTTTGCTCCATTCCAGCCTTAGCACAAGTTGACATAATGCACAGGATGAAAAACAGATTTCTGACCAAACACTCATGAAATAACCTTTATTGCAAGGACAGATAAATCTTTACATTCTAATTTGCTAGGTCTTACAAAAAAAAATTCTCCTTAAATGCAATTTGAATATGTCTTACATTGCAGTGATCTAAATTAAATTGCAGCTGACCTCCCCCTCTTTAATATGAACTGTTGAACTTTTACTCCTGAACCTCTCTCTTGTATAAAATATATGTTTTATATTTTAATTATATCCTTTATTTCCTTTCTGTTCAAGGCAATTAATCTGAGATTGTGTTTTAATGTAAAATTCTTTTCCATTATACATCTTCAGGTTAACCAGCCCTAGCAACCAGATGAGAATTTAAATGTAAACAAGAGCATCAGAATCAAAAGGCAAACCTTTCAAAAACCGCAATCAATAAAGGATCAAGACCAGTTTCAAATTGTCTAAAACAATTAGCTACAAAATAACAAGTACTGCATTTAAAGGCAACATTCTCAAAGCCAAATAAACACATGCCTGATGTTTCTGCACAAGCTTAAAAAAAATGCTATTTTTAAAGGGGAATTCTATGTAAATCCTCTTTTCAGTAGTTTCACTTTTATAGTATTTAGCATACACAATAGCTTTCTTGCTATTGTTCGTGACCGTGAGCTATAAATGTTTAGCTATCACCTCCTCATTGGCAAAACTTCAGCCAGCGAGTGAAGTTTAAAGAATGTGCAAATGTTGCAACCTGCTCTGTGAACGTTTTAAACAAATATTGTGATTGATGACTGTTAAGAGATAAAGGGGGTCATTCTCTAAAGTCAACTGTTGAATTCGCAAACAGCGGATTGCCATAGTAAATCCGTGACTGCAACAATTCTCCCATTATAAAGTCGCAACCGCGACAATTTTTAAAGTTTCCAGCTTTGACAACATTTCCTTTGTAAAGTCGCGACTGCAACAATATTCTCAGTATAAAGTTGTGACTGCGACTGTAGCAGTCTATTGCGACTGTCTTTAGCTGGCGAATTCACACCTTTACATAACAATTCGCACTTTAGAGAATAAGTCCCAAAATGTCAAGAGTTGGGTTACAGATTATTTTTTTGCCTGTTGCAGCTGATCAACGATCATCTGACCAATTGTTCAAAGACTGACCATTGTACATGCAGCGCAATGACTTTTTATTAAAGTCTTTTTTTTTTTATATATAAATCAGAGTAGAACACTATTAATTACTAGATGTAAATAACTAATGAAAATCAATCAATAAACTAACTGAAAACTCTGGAGGTTATATTACGGAAAATAAACTATGTATTTAAAATATAAATGTGGAAAATATTTATATAAATAACTCATAGGCTATAGGTCCCCTTTAATAGCACTCAAGACTTTTAATTAAAACAATATTATGTTTACTATGCAGCAAGAGGCTGGTTAGCATGCATCCTTGCTTTTATATTTATTGCCTTTAAAATGGTAATCATTGCATATGAAGGGAAAAAAAGACACTAGCTGTTTAGTTTATGTCTTAATCAATATTGGCTAAAAGGAAGGCATTATTCTGACTGAACAACAGTGCGCAGCAAAGTATTATATGCCCCTTCAACCCAACAACCAGATGTTCTACTTACAGGGGTTTCCACCATGTTGGGTTTGCTGTTTCTTAGTGTTTTAACAGCATGGAAAACATCCACCACATTTTGTCGTTTGATCATTTCACAAACAATACTGATGGCACAAAACACCCCACTTCGTCCACCTCCATTTCTAAAACACAAAGGATCATATTAGTAGTTGTAACATAAGGAATCAACAAGCGCAACTGTATGAGAGAAAGCAAGTTGTCAAAGGGATTGAAAATAGACACAGAAGAGAGTATAAAACAGATTTAAGAGGAGAGGGTAAGGCAGAAACTAAAAAGGAGGTAGGATAAATTCAGAAAAAAACATTACAAACAGTCATCCTCATTGATTCAGTTTTATTGAAATTACAGCATACATCTCCCAGTCTACACTTTAGATTGGCTGGTAACAAGGCCAGTTATCATTTATGCAGCTGCTAAAGGGCTTTAGGAAGAATATGATGTGGTTAAAGAAGTTAAACAATTATTTAAAGAAGTGTTGGCTTTCAAACACTGAAAATAAAGAAATTAATAAATATATGAATACTGCTACTGCTATTACTACTGTTACTTAATAGTAAACAACTAACAACAAAGGGGTGTTCTAATTTGAAGGACACCTACAGACCACTGACACATAAGGCCATTTGCAGCACACATTTTTTCCCATGCAATGCCTCTCACATCTGGCCTTTTACTTCTACTGTAGTGCAGGTGGCACTTTTGAAAACAACCTGCAGGCGATTTGCAGCATTAAACCACCTACAGGCTTATTTTAGAGCAGCAAAAATATGCTTGCACCAAACGGCCTTGTGCATCAGTGGTATTCTTTCTTTCCTGAACACAAATGTGATTTTCTAAGGAATCAATTGTTTTTTTTTCAAGACACCTAAAGCAATCAATAAACAAGCAGAACTACATTAACATCACAGGAAAAAGCAACATCAATAAACGAACGCAAAGTCACACATTTTTACTGTTAATCATGTATCCATTTCGCTTTACAGCATAAATAAACATAGCAGGTCAATAGAAACATCCATTAGCAGGACAAGTCTGACATTCACAATAAATGATGTCCTATAGTGGCCAACTTACAGGCAGTGAATAATTGTACGGCCCTCCCCTTCATCACATTCCTCTTGCCATTTCTCAACCTGAAGTATTAATTTCAGAAAAGATCTTTTGGAGCCCGGAACATCCCTGTGAGAAGCCCATCCTAAGTACTGGAACTGCTGCACCATCAAATATCCTTCCTGAGGCTGTACCAAGCAAGATTAACAACATTAGTATAGCGCATATATGCTACCACACATGTAAGAATAATCAAATCCATAAACACCTGCAGACACAATTTAAAGATGTATGATGAGAACAATATTTGTATTTTACCTAACAGCATGCTATGTATGATGTCACAGGACATTGTAAACTAAGTTAGGCTGTTCCATTTAAGTTTGACTAAGTATAAACAAAATGGCCACCACTTGGGACAAAGATTGTATTATGGCATGATATTTTAAATTGTTCCTAGATATGCCCACACTTTCTTCATCATCTGTATACATTCTACTATAAATTCTAAAATTTAAAATGGGAACTGAAAAGAATGCTGTTGTCCAATTACTATTCACAAGTTTAACTCCCTGGATCAGGAAAAATGGATCATTCACCAAATGGTAAAAACAGAAAAGAACAATACTACCTTGTCAGGTGAGTCAGTGTAAATAAATGGGGCATGAAGCATTTCTTAGACTCACCCTGGTCAGGTTGCATATTCTAAAGATTCTGCTGATAACATCACAGTCCATTGAACATGACATGCACTCCACTTGGATTGGGCCGTACCTCAGAATGCCTTCTTCAGGCCAATATTGAGGACACCCCTGTGCAAAAAAAAAAAAGTTTAAAGGAGAACTACAGTCAGATTACATCTTTATATATGCAGTACTATACCTTAGTGAGAAACGATTCTCCCCAGTAGATGTTTCATGTGAAGCAAGATGCTTTAATAAGCAGCACTGGAAAAATCCCGCACCACGATATGTTTGTGTGATGTTTTTTGCCTAAGTTATAACTAAGCACTTGCGCACAAGTAAGCTTTCCCGAGCCCCAGCCTCAATAATCTCGTGCATACGCTCTGCTTCCTTCTGACGTTGCCTGACCTTTAGGTACCGGCCCCCTATGATCTCAACTAATTAGAAGCAATGCATATTTGCGACGCCACACATCCCCTCAACATCACCCCCCACCCAGCACTAATAATCAATAACCGGCATGCAAGCGGTTTACATGATTTAAAACACAATTATTTCCATAGTGCTACTGTAATAATTAGTGCTATGGAAATAATTAGTACAAACTAAATAAACCTCATCTAGCAGGGGTCCCTAGGACCCCCACACCTCCCCCCAACATCACCCAGCACTTAGTGCTAAGCGCAAGAAGCAGCTCCCTGGGAGCTGCTTCCCTTCCCCACTAACCCCTGCCTCTTTGTGTCCCTGTGGGGTAGGAGGCCTGCAAAAATACAAAGAAGCGGTCCTTGGGACCCCTATTCACCCATCCTCCCAACAACCGCTATGCGGGGGTGGGGGAGTTCGCTACCGGGAGGAGGTCCTGCTGGACCCCCTCCCCTTCCCCCTACCCTGTTAACTAAGTGGGGTAGGGGGACAACAACCTTAACCAAGGGGGTCAGGACTGACCCCCACCCCCTTTAATCAAGGGGGAAGGGGTCAATCGCTGACCCCCTTCCATGGCCACTAACCCCATTAGCGCTATGGGGTTTGGGGCCCTACCTAAGCCCCTCACCCCCTACCTAACCATGGGGTGAAGGGCCTCAGGTGGGTCCGTACACCCCAAGCACTCATTAATTTTTTAAAAAGTGTTAATTTAAAAACGCAAGCGCTAAAATTAAAACCAAAATAATTACAAATATAAAAAAAACCCACACAAAATACCAAACAAATAAACCATCAAATAAACTAACAATATAAAGATAACAATCTAAGCCAAAACAAACAAACTAAATCAAAAGAAGCAAACTAACAATATAAACCATCATAAAAAAATAAAAGAAACTTACAAATACAGCATTCATTGCTAAAAATTAAATTAATAAAAAATTAATACATACATTATCATTAAAAGAGCAAAGTAAGCAACAATGTACTCACGGCTCCTGACGTTTTGTCTTCGGGCCCATGAAGTAGTCCTGGATGGGCCAAAGTTGTCTTTAAAGCCCTCGCTCCTCATCTTGATCCACAGTCTTTGTCTGGCATAATCCAATTGTTAAATCCAAGGAGTCTTCTTCTGGTCTTGATCCGCAGCCACCACTGAAAATGAAAAAACATGCAAGTCTGTCTTCTTTCTTCTCCATGCTGGCACTGAGGATCTTCCTGTGCTCCTCAGCTATTTATAGAGATCCTGATTTATTGCTGAGGAGGGGACCTGTGAGGGAACTGCTGAAATTTTGTGTCTTTATATACCCCCTATGCCTGTTGCTGATTGGATAATTGCAATCTCAACAATTAACCAATTGGGAGCAGGCTTAGGGTATAAAAGCTCTGCCTCAGAGGAACCTTTTATACCCCAAGTCTCCTCCTGATTGCTTAATTGCTAAGATTGCAATTATCCAATCAGTAACAGGCATAGGGTATATAAAGACACAAAATTTCAACAGTTCCCTCACAGGTCTGCTCCTCAGCAATAAATAGAGACCCAGGGACCCCTATAAATAGCCGAGGAGTGAGGGAAGATCATCAGTGCCAGTGTGGAGAAGAAAGACTACAGACCTGCATGTTTTTTGTTTTCAGTTGCGGAAAGCAGCGGGCACTGGCTGCAGATTAAGAACAGAAGACTCCCTGGATTAACCCTTTGATTATGCCGGACCAAGACTGCAGATCAAGATGAGGAGCGAGGGTGTCGAAGAGAACATTGGTCCATCTACTTCATGGGCTCAAAGAGAAGACTTCAGGAGCGGTGAGTAGATTAGTGATTGCTTAGCACTTTTATTGATGTTGTAATTAATTGTTTGTTTATTAAGTTATGTTTCTTAATGATTGCTGTTTTTTGTAATTTTATTTATTTTTTTATGATGGTTTAGATTGTTAGTTTGTTTTGGTTAAGATCATTACTTTGTTTTGGTTTAGATTGTTAGTTTATTTGATGGATTGTTTGATTGGAATTTTGTGTTTTTTTAATTATATTTGTAATTTGGTTTTATTTGTAATGCTTGAGTTTTATTCAGTTTTTTAATTAGTGCTATTTTTTAATTAACCAATTTGCACTTGGGTTTAAATTTGGTGCTAATTGACTAATTAATGTTTCTTTTGTATTTTAGTGAAATGTTTGCTTTTTTTCTTTCCTTTACAGGTGATGTAACAGACCGGCTACCCACTACTTAGGAGTGCTGGTTACACCTCAGGTCCCTCACCACATGGTTAGGTAGGGCCATAATTCGGTTATGGCCCACAAACCCATAGTACTGATGGAGTTGAGGGGCCATGGTAGGGGGTCAGAAGTTGACCCACTCCAGGTGAGGGACCTCTGCCCCCCTTGGCTAAAGGGGGTGGGGGTCAGTCCTGACCCCCTTGGTTAAGGTTGATGCCCCACTACCCCACTTTGTTAATGGGGTAGGGAAGTGGCTCCCAGGGAGCCACTCCTAGCTGTATCGATCCCCTCCCACCCTGCCAAGCGCCGGGGGAGGGTGGGTGGATAGGGGTCTCAGGGACCCCTTTTTATTTCTACATGCACCCTACCCTACAGGGACACAAAGGGGCAGTGGGGTAAGGGGAAGGGAAGTGTCTCCCAGGGAGCCTTTTCCTGCACTTAGCTCCCAGGGATACCGCTTACTGCATTTAGCAAACCTCCCACATAGCTTAATGCTAAGTGGGGGGTGATGTTGGGGGGAGGTGTGGGGGTCCTAGTCTCATGAACTGGGACAAGTTTAAAAAAAAATCAGTTATTAATAAATACACTCAAACCTGGGTCAGATCAACTTCATTAAGCATCACCAATGATGTGCAGCCATAGTCATATACTAATCTCCAGAAATCTTTCACAGTGTTTGGCAAGGGATGTTGTGTGACAATAAAGGCAGCTGGCTGTCTGTAGCTCTGCAAAGAAATGCAAGAAATGCCTGTTATAAAGTGTCATCACATTGGCAAGGCATGGCAATGCCAGTGGAAAGTTGGTATGTTGACACGTTCAATTAAATGAATAAGCAACTGCTGTAGTCATTAAGATCATCGTGGCCCCTCCTTTAGACTTTATTATAAATGTAGAAGAGGTTGCTTTACACACATATAACCCTGAAAACTGTGATACCTTGTTTCATATATAAATATATGTCAAAAAAATCATTGCTCCAGACATGACTTGCCCTTTGTTAATAAGAATCACATGATATGGGGTGTCTACCTTTCTAAGGCTGGTAGTGAACATTTTGATTAGAAAGCCCCCTTCTTTCATAGGAATGTGTGCATTAAGCATTCTTGACTATATTATCCTAGCAAAAGGAGGGTTCTAAGATAGCAGGATTCTAAGGTAGTTTGGTGTCAATTTGCATTTCCTGGAACTTTTGAGTTATATAACTTGCTGGACAGAACATTTTGATATTGTTTACATTTTTGTTTACTAGCATATAGTCATCTGGTTCTTATAGTTCATTAACCTAGTAACCAGCTGCTGAGTGAACTATAGACTGTAAGGGCAGTACTTCAGAGCCTAAACAGAAAGAAAAGTAATGAAAACTAAATATTAAAAGCAAGCCTCAGATTAAATTATTTTATGATTAAGCAAAAATAGACCTGTATGAATATGCTATTGTACTTTATTAACTAATGCAATATTAAAAGTGACTTCCACATGTATACATGTAAAGTATTGCACAGTGTATTTATATGTACACACAGTAAACACTATCCAGTTGTAACAAAGCCTTAAGAAGAGATTTGCTCAAAAATAAATATAATTACTCATGGCAATTTTACATAAAGACTACATGAGGCAGAAATTTGTAAACAGAATTGGTCATTCTGAAATGAAAACATTTCAAAGCATTATCAGGGAAATTCAACAACAGGACCTCTTTCTAGAGGTCTAGCAACCAATCAACAGTGAAAATTCACTGGTATAAAGCAACTAGAATTATGAAAGCCAACTTGTGATAGGTTGCAGTGGGTTACTAGACCTCTGTAAATGATTTCCCCTGTTAATGAATTGAATTAGTTAATTAATTGTATACGTGCTATTTAATTTGTTTTTTTTCTAGGCCAAAACAGTCCACAATAGCTACTGCCTAGTGGTCTGCACATAATTCAAGCAAATATGAACATTTATCTATCTGGTTAATTTCTGCTACTAAGCTTAGCAGTAGTGGAATTATGAGTGAAGGGTACTGTTTAATGTTTTATGGATATTATGGACAATAATTTCACTTTCCACTTTGCATAAATTACAAATATGGATAAATACAAAAGTCAAAATAATTAAAATATTCTGAAAACAGAGAAATAAATCCCTCTTCAAGGGATGTATTAAACCACCAAACTATGACCTTTTACAGTCTGAGCAATTTCACGTGTCCTGCTCCATTACAGAGTGTATTAGTACTTATCTATAGTTTCCTCAGGATGAAAACATAGTTGTCAAGGAAAAGAGGTAATTAAATAATTCAGTTAATTTATCAAATCCCAAGTGGCAGTGCAGTGGCTCAGTGGATAGCACTGCTGCCTTGAAGTGCTGGGATCTGGGTTCAGTTCCACCTTGGACTTCATCTGCATGGAGTTTGTATGTTCTCCCTGTACTTGGGTTTCCTCTGGGTAATTAGATTGTAAGCTCCATGGAGCAGGGACTGAAGTGAATGATGAATCTCTGTAAAGCGCTATGTAATATATCAGGGCAATATAAATTAATCAATACAATACAATAAGAAGTTAATGATGTGTGATCAATTGATTTGCTCATATTTGCCAAGTACTTAGATGGTAGGATTGTGTGTACACACAGAAATAGGCTGGTATTACATTTTTTTTAACCTTTTTATTTGTACATTTTTGTTCCAACTTTTTATTTCTTTTTAATTAAACAGAAACTCAACAAATTCCTCTTAGGCCACAGTGTAGCAAGCAGTCAGCTAATTAAGAGCACAGCTTGGACTGTTTCCTAGATATCTGGCCACTGAAGTGTGCAGATGTGAATCTCCCAGCAACACACAGGAGACAGAGTGCACTGCACTAAAGGAAAATGACATCTGAGAGGGATGGCATACATTTATAACTTGTTTTAGAGAACAGTAACATCATTCAGACCTAGACTGTGTATCATAGTAACATAGTTTATAAGGCTGAAAAAAGACACAAGTCCATCCAGTTCAGCCTGTTTTCCTGCCTTGAACACTTTTATATCCTCCATCAACACCTTGAGGAAAAATAAACAGGCCATGTGACACCACGATCACACAAGATATAAACCTGTAAATTAAACAATTGTTCAATATTCCATGGGAATTTCATTCAAATGGACTTTAGCTACTGCACATTAAATACCTGGCCATTCTGGTATTATCTGAAAGCACTGGTGCATCAATCACACTATATTAGCCTAGTCACAGTGAGAAAGAGACCCCCTTACATCTACAAGTGCTGCATTTATGTAATTGCTGCTTTCTCCATCGATGGTTATTAAAAAGGGCAGACATCTATCTGGCGGCAGCAAGTCCATGAAGCGGTTCTTTTCGTGGTTTCTTGGAAGGCAAGCTATACTGCAATCTTCTGCCTGTAGTCGCGGAGTGACAGAGTTCAGCGTCTAGAGGAAACAAATTCATTGTTGGCAAGGTCCCAGTTGATTATTATGACAGTAACACCTGCTTATGGTCTTGCAGGCCTAACTACAGCAGTTCTAGGGTTAAGAAATTAATATAAAATTGGGATAATTGAATTTTGCACATATAGAATATGATACAGTTATACTTGTCGATTTATTGTTTTACATAAAACAATTCCGCTTAAAGTACTATTCCCTATTCATGTTTTTACCTGTTTAGAAATACTGCATACATCTTAGAAAGGCACTACTGTAACATTTTCATTTCACAGTTTTATGCGCTGATTAGAATGTTTAGTGCATATGCAGCTGATTTAACAGACACAATGCAAAGTCCAAAGATGTGAGCAAATAGACCCTACAGGATCTATTTGTAAAATGGAATTTTTCTAAAAGAGAATAGGAATGTATAACTGTAAAAAACTGCTGTAAATATGATAATTATTGCACTGCAAGATCTTGCAACTATCAAAGTTAGGTGTTCATATTCATATATTATGAGCCTTCATCATTGTGGGGGTTTATTGACTAATAGAAATTAAAAGGAAAGTATTTAATAGCCTTTGAAAAAAAAAGTTTCTCATTCGTTGGCTTTATATTGTTCTATTACTTTAATATGTCACTAATTAAAAATAAAATCTGCAGGCTAAAACTGGTTTTATAAATAAATGTAATTACTATGTCAACCCATTTGCATAATGAATTGTACATATACATACACACATACATACATACATACACACTTAGTGCATTTTAAATGATTATGCATGCATTAGGTGCTTTAAAAATGAAGTGGCAGAATACTGTAATTTACCCAGTAGTTGGAAGGAAGAAGTAGGCTACTTATAAAAGAAAAGCAGAAAACTGGAGGTTAGAAAAAGCAAAGCAAATTCTAGTACAACTACTAAAATGTCTATATAAAACATGCTGGGCCTATCTAAGCATTGAATAAACAAAACTTCAAAATACCCAAATTATTACATATATGCTCCATTTACAAAGTTGCTGCAGGCAGAAGGGAATGCACAGATGTTATGGTTTCTGTTTTGCTAAATCACATCACATTATTCAAGGCCACCCTCTAAGGAGGTTATTGACCTTTATTTCGTAAAGGTGTGAATTCACCACTGCTACTGTCACAGTTATAACTTCATTAGTCGTGCATCATTAGGACACTGCATTGGCTCAGTGGTTAGCAGCTCTGGGTTCTGGGTTCAATTCCACCCTGGACTTAATCTGCATGGAGTTGGTATGTTCTCCCTGCACCCATGTGGGTTTCTTTTGGGTTTCTTCACTCTGGTTTTCTCCCACAATCCAAAAACATACGTCTGTGTCTGCCTATGTGTGTGTGACTAAATAAGGAAACTAGATTGTAAGCTCCATGGGGCAGGGACTGAAGTGAATGATAAATTAAAGCGCTGCATAATAAATATATCACTATATTAAATGAATAAATACAATACAATATACAGCACAATTATGGTATACTATGGGAATATTGTCGACTTTAAAATGGTTGCGGATTTGCTATGGGAATCTGCTATTTGAGACAGCAGTCGAATTCTCACTTTAGTCAATAACCCCCTAAGGCTTGGGCCACACTATTATTATTGCAAAAATTGTTGTAAAACATACCAAATTCAAAATGTATGGTAAAAACAAAAAATAATAATATTGGCTCGACATTGTTCTCTATGATGGCAACAAAATGCTAAGTATACTGCTAAGTGGAGAGGGGCGGACAGCTTAGCAAGAGAAGCCTAGGCATTTAAGTACTGAAAAATGACTGGCATTTTGAAAGTGTAACTGAGGCTTGTAAAAACATGCTGGGGCACAATTTGGGGTGTATTTTATAAAGGTTTAATCACCAATTTGCAGTTAAAGGACCAGTAAACACCAAAAACAGAAAAAATCCCATTTTGTTTGGAATGGCAGTTATTTCTACATGGTACGTATAAAAGTACCATGTTATCTTGATTGGTCAGATTTGTATAGCTCTGTGCTTTTTCTCTTACATGGTTGCATCCATGTTTTATTTGTCAACGAAACAATTCCCTCTTTATCCTAAACTTTAGCTAATGCGTATTCATACAGTGCTCCAGAAAAGCCCAATTCATAAAAAATGACTGAAACAAACAATGAGAAGAACACAAAAAAACAATAATATGTAAATCAAGTTCAATATTTTTACACCTAATTCCCAGACATAACTGCCACACAATCCAAATGTCAAATTTCATTTTCTGGCGTTAGTGACAAAAGTCATTTGCCCTGCCTCTTGAATCCCATGCTCATGCATAGGTTGAAAAAGCAAACAAGAAAGCTGTCACCCACATTAGCAAACAGGTTGAAACAACAAGGAGAGTACTGCACAGCCAGCCACTCTTTCTGGTTGAATTCTAAATTTCAGTCTAGTCAAAGGCACTGTCTATTTTACATTTAAAAAGGTATAACATTGTAGACAATGATTTATGATGCTGCAATATTTAATCTTAGGGTACACATGAATGAACTGGAAAAGTGAAACTATATGAATCACTTAAATCATCAGTTTGTGTGATCTTTGTAACGATGATGCAAGCTAAGGGCCTGGCTGAGTAATAGACAAAGTCTAATTCAAAGAGCTTTGAAAATCTATGATTTTATTTAATCACTTTTTTTAGGGTTGACAATTTATAAACGAGAACTAATAGAAAGAAAGATAGAGCAAAAGTAAGATATTCTAAAAAAGCAGTTAGTGATGTTGAGAAAATAGAAGAAAAGAAAAAAGGAGTGCTTACTGCTAATACCTGGAATTCATCTTTAAGATGTGACGAGTTTGTCTGTGAATCTATTCGAATCATGTCAAAGTATGCAGCTTTGAATTCACACACAGGAATGGCTGTCTCGCCACATAAGCAGGCTTCTAGGATGGCATCATGGATGAAAATATATTGTTCCTGCAGGGGAAGTACAGCCACCAGCATGGGAGAGAACACATTATCTTTAATTTGTGCATGTAAAAGGGTAACTTACAGGAACATGAATATCCCTCTTTCCCAAAATGCTTTTTATTTTTATTTTTTTTTTAAACTAAACCAGCCACAAGAAATGAAAAACAAATATACTTTTTATCTATGTTTTTTAAGAAAGAAACCTACACAAGAAACACCAAAATAAGCTAGTTACCTCAGTCTGAACCATATTGATGCGACGAGAGCGTAAAGCCTTTACACAGTTATAGATGTCAACAACTCCTTCTCTTTCTGCCATGTCCAGCATGATATCAATAACAATGTAACAGCCAGTTCGGCCTGCACCAGCACTGCAAAGGGGCACAAGGGACAATGTCAGATAATGTAGGCGATGCATATGAGCCCTAGAGCAATCAACAGACTTATGAGGAGTAGATAGATTTAAAGGGGAAATATATATATATATATATATATTTTCTTTAATAAGACATAATCTATTAGGTCTTAGATATGCTGTAATGATGGCGTATTTGTACAAAACATTCCTTCTCTATTACTATTACTCCAATGAGGTATTTTTCATAGACAAACAGGACATGGTTTCATACTGTTATCTAGAAAACAACCACTATGGCAGCTCCTAATCACACATGCCAGTAGAGGATATGTTTGGTTCACATAAGCTATTTACATGCAGCCACCTACTTTCAAAAAATGGACGGAATACATAGTAATGAAAAACACAGCTTTTGTTCACACATTTTTCCACCCTTATAGGTTTTTACAATGTAATGAGTAAAATGTCTGGCTGATTCTAATTATTGTGTGACACATGCCTTCCCCTGATTCTCATTAGTAGTTAATACATTAACACATCTCTGGTTTGACTCTCCTGAACAGCTCAGCAATCATCCATGTGAGATCAATAACAAAGTTTTTACAACAGCTATCTGTTAACATTTCGCCAGCTTTTGAATAAAACAAGAGTGCAACCAGGCTTGATGGACAGCCTGATGCATCAGCAGTCAACTTGTCCTAAATTGGTCTGCTTAAAATCATAGTAATAGAATTGTTTATTTGTTTTTTTTTTTTCAATCTTGCTTTGAGATTACTCTAGCATTTAAGTCATCACATAGGCAGGTGAAGTTTAAAGGAGAAGTAAAATGATGCAAAGTGTAGCATCTTTCAGTATATATTAAGTGTATAAACATTCCACTAATGTCACATCAAACAACAAGCGGTTTAAATGAGTTCTGCAGAATTGCTCAATTTATTGTTCATTTTATGTATTGGGAAAATTAGATTTGAACATGCCATTCCACTTGTCATTGCTTGCTTGTGTGGTAGAATCACTATACATATATGAAAAATAACTATAATGGAAAGCTACTTGTCACCTCTTTTAAAAAATGTTACAATTCAATTACTCAGAAGTCTTTTCCTCAAATGTTACCACAGACAATCCTTGTGTTTGTGGTTGTTTTTTTTTGCATGATATGTTACAGTCATTTTAAGAAGTAAAGATGGTGGTTTAACAACCTCAAGTGCAGAGTTTACTTTTTATTTGCCACATTTAACAACAAAATCCAAAAACTGTAATTAAATATTAATTTTTATGACAACGTATATATTATTTTTAAAGTTAAGTCTCCTTTGAAAAAAAAATTAAATGGAGCAGATCTAATACTGCTGCAGCAAACCCCTCACCCCTTATGAAAAGCCAGCATCCATTTTACAGCATCTATTTCTTAGTGTGGATTAGTAGGAAGAGTCCCATGCATTTTCTCCTACCAATCCAAGTGCAGCATTGTGCACTTCACTTTGTGGTGTCAGATGCAGATGAGCCACAAGTATATTAATTTTGGATGTTTAATTTTGAAAAGCCACTTTTTTTTTTTTTAACGGATGCCAGCTACTTGATTTCAAATGGCAGAGGAAATCAACAGTTATCATTAGTATTTTTTCTGTGACAAGTTCACTTAAATTACCACAAAATTAGGTCAGATTGCAAAATGTGTGCTTGCTCAAAATCCACTACAACACGGATATTTGCATGTACCGTAAAAACCTCTTTAAAAGGAAAAAAATTCTAATTCGATTAAAGGACCAGAGCTAAGTGCCTAGGGTTATCATGGTTTAAAGGACAAGTAGCAGCAAACACATAAAAATGCTTACTGTATTAGCAGACCAGTTATAACAAAATTCTGTTTTTGAATAGATTAATTAATTTTGACTCATTTTATTTTCTTCTGTCCATTGACTGATAGCTGACACCAGTTACATAAAACACAGCCAGACCACTGATATTAATTTAACTGAATTTTAGATAATACATATTTATAACAGGTGCATCAAAGTATCATGCTTTCTAAAACTCTGATTGCAGATTGACAGTATTTACTGTCTCTTTAAGCTCTGAGTAATCATGAGCTTTCATACTATGGATGTGTAGCTGAATACAGAACATATACATGTAATTGTTTTAATCACCAGCCTTTTTTTCAATACTGTAAGCACCACTGCTGTTTTTAAACTGAAGTTCTCACTACCCATTTCATACTGCATTATACCACATGGCTTCACATCTGAGTAAGAACTTTAGCTGCACATCTATGCACAATAACAGTACAAACCTGCAGTGAACCACAATGGGACCAGCACTTGGAGGATTTGATAACTTCACTCGTCGAATGAAGGACAAGAGTCCTGTAGCATGATAAGGAACTCCATGGTCTGGCCAGCCAGTAAAGTGGAACTGTTTAACTTCACGCATCTCGTTGTATCCCCTCTGTGAATTACCAATAAGAACATAGTCAGAATATAAAACACAAGGATCATTTTTGTGTTGCACCTCAAACACTAGGATATTCTATTTCCTGAACAGACAACATTCAACTCTGTATACATATACAAACATAAATACCCATACTTTCAAATACTTCAAAAACCCAAACACATTTACTGTGTCTGATTTAACATTTTGATTGCCTACTGACAATGTCATAGAGATTGATAAAAAAAAAATTGAATCCCACATGATGAAAAAATGTCTTGAAACTGCAGATTTTCTTAACTGCTTATTAAAAATATATTCCAATAAAGATGTTTTTTATATATTGGCCACAGTGTACCTTTTTACATAAATGCATATGTCTATTATTATCTATCCATTCAGCCTCTCATTGATCCCTTTTCTCTGTCTCAGATACAATACAGCAGTTCCATTTTAATGTACAAATAACTCTTTAAAGGAACAAACTAACTGTTGGGTTAGAATTAGATAAAAGTCTTTCCACTTAGTTACATGGAATAATACTAAGAGGTCAGTGACTACTGGGTAGGATTATGATGATTTTCAGCAATCTATTTTCACCAAACAAGACCATGAACAAGAGACAATTTGCTTTCACAATCTCCTGCTCTGCAGGCATCGAATGTCTAAAAACACAGTAAAAATGTCATAGAACGCTACACAAATTTTAGCGTGAAATAGGACAAAATGTTATAGCTTTACTGATCATTTTTCTCAAACTGAACACTTAGGAAGTAAGAAAGTAGAGCAGGAGTGGAAAGTTACAGTCTTTCTGACAGGAAAACGATTTAGCAGCAGACTTGCTACCATAATATTTGCTACAGTCTCAAGGTTGCAATTAAAATCAACCCCAGACCTGAAGGGAAGTAAATCGCTTTGCAGGAATCATTGTATCGCTTACTAAAAGAACAATTGTGCCATATCAAATGAACTGAAGGGTTAGAAGTAAAAAACAAACACAGCAAAATCCCACTGATGCATGAATCATTTTACTATAGATGTATAAATATAGCTGTGCTAAAATAGCTAGTGTATAATAAAGCCTTGTTGATAACAACTTTTATATCAAATTGCTGTATTAGAAAAAATGAGTTCACTAAGCAAAGAAAAGAAAGACGGGAAAATAAGAAATGTTGTGCGGAATTTTGTCTAACAACATCTATTAAATATTATTCCTGAGATTGTCATGTGGTTCATTATGTTGGTTGTTTATTTTGGCTCAACCCGGCTGCATCATGTGTTGCAGAAGTGCGGTACAGGGGATAAAGTCAAACATACAAACAAATAGATAGATTAGCGTGATCATAGTTACTGAACTGGAAGAAGGACCCTACACTGAAGAGTTTGCCATCTGAATGGGTAATGTCATATTGCGTTTCAACTGAGAAAATAACGAGAATGTTTTCCTGCAGTGGAGGAACAATACAGTGGCAAAAAATGTGTGGCATTGTTGTGTTCTGAAACGCAACATTTGGAAACAAAAGGAGGAAAGTACATAGGTGGGAAAGGGCGGTGTACCAGCCAAGAGAAATTCTCCTGGTTGAAAGTAGCTGCCTAGGATATTAAGGGCGAAATGTACTAAAGTCGAAATGCCGTTTTTGATTTTTCCCAATAGCGATAAATTGAAAACGGCATTTTCGATATTGCGATTTTGGCAATATTGATATTGCAATTTCGCGATAATGTCATTTTTGATGCTTAAAAAAAGCTAGCCTAGGCCCGCATCCAACATGTTTCGCGCAGGTGCGCTTAATCATGGATTAATTAATTAACATGATTAATCATGTTGGATGCGTGCCTAGGCTAGCTTTTTTTTATGTGGCCAGCTTTTTTAACTTGATTTTCTAATAAAGTGCTTTTACTCAACCCTGGGAGTGCCGGACAATTTTTTCCATTTTTAATGATGGATAAAAACACAGGTAGATTTCTGGCAATAATGATAATAAAGTAATAATAATAATTTGCTAAGGGCTTGGGGGATTAGGGATAGGTTTATGGCGACAACTGCTTCAGGGAAGAAGCTTTTCCTGAACATGCCTGTGCGGGAGTGCAGGCATCTATAACGTCTGCCAGAAGGTAGGAGACGGAACAGATTCTGGTTTGGGTAGAAGTCATCATGGATAATGTCCCGTGCTCTATGTACACAACGTTTATGGTAGATAACCTCAATAGGAGTCAGTTGAGTGCCAACAATCCGTTAGGCTGTTTTGACAACCCTTTGGAGTGCTTTACGATCATTAGCACTCTAGTTCTCATACCAAGCTGTTAAACAGTATGTAAGGATACTCTCGATGGTGCATCGGTAGAAGCCTACCAGGATCCTTGTGCTTACTTGAACTTTTTTGAGGCTCCTTAGGAAGAAGAGACGCTGTTGGGCTTTAATATTAGACCTAGTAGAGTGTTACACTGTCGGCTGTGTGCAGGCAGCTGCTGAGGAGAATCAGCTCTCCCCAGCTCTTCATGGTTGGACTAGCCAATTGGGAGCCGCTGACGTCACAGCAAAATTAAAATAGGAAAATTAAAATAGGAAACTAACTGTCAACATCAGTTATGTAGTTACAGACTGGGGTTGGATATCAGTGGAAGGTAATAGAGGGTTAAGTCTCTTGGGGCTGAGAGATAGCTCTTAGCTCTGCTGTATCTGCTTCACTGCACGCTGGGGAGGAGAGAGATCTAACAGAGCAGCACTGAACAGAACTCTCGCGTTGCTTAGCAACCCTCTGAGTGTCCCTAGCCTGAGACCTGCTTAGCAACCCTCCTAGCATCCCTAGCCTGAGACCGGCAGACAGCCCTGAATATATTAACAGCCGACAAACGGTGGGGGAGTCAGAAGCAGAGGCAGCTCTGAAGCTGTTGGAGGTCTGCCCCTGCACCTAAAGTAATAACCGGTGCGGGCAGGGAGCTACTAACAGAGGCAGCTATTAACACAGCACCACCAATGTTAATTAACAAAAGTACTACCGTGTTTCCCCGAAAGTAAGACAGCGTCTTACTTTCTTTTCACCCCAGAAAGTAAGACGATGTCTTACTTTCGGGGATGTCTTACATAGGAGCCGC
>JAKJJM010045055.1:0-10807 GCA_021901965.1 Pipa carvalhoi
TTTTTTTTTTTGCCTTCCTCTGGATCAACATTGCAGGAAAACAGGCTGAACTGGATGGACTTGAGTCTTTTTTCAGCCTTATAAACTATGTTACTATGTTAATGAGAATCATTTAAGTATGATGACATTTCTATGGTGATAGAGAGTGTAAGTGAGGCTGGTGGGGAAACTGCTTTGTTAGCCTTACTGTGAGCTGGATACTGGGTTTCATGTTAAAGGAGGATTTGTATATATTATATGCAGGCAGATGTGCACACTTATTTCATAGCACACTGTATAACAATAAAACATGATCATATTATTGTTCCTTTCAATATGGAAGCATTTCTAATTTTTTCTTTCTCTATAATGTATACTTGTGTTGCCGTGTATATGTGCATGATGTGGAGCTAGGTGCTGACGGCTAACATAAGAAGGAATCTGATATGTTTACTATTCTCTTGTGAAGAGAAAATATCAGATTAATCCTCAGACCAAGTACTCCTGTGTGTGTGTGTAGGGGGAAGGGGCTGCATTGCTGGTATAGAATCTACTTGAAAAGTAGATGTTGTGTGCTCAAACTCTTTATACAATGATAATTTACATTTATATCAGAAACATTTTTGATCTGCTGTTGTATTTTTGTGAGTTTACTGTATGCATGCTATTCTAACTGAATCTATTCTCCATTTTTATTATAGACTCACCCTGGCACAAATGTTACAGTGTTAGACCTGTTTGACCACAAAGATAGTTTACAGCCTTTGTGGAAACAGGTGAATGGATTCAAGGAAGCAATCTATCCAATAATGCAGAATGCAGGCAGGGATGGAGTTCATCTGCTATGCTACTCACAGGGTAAGAGTATGTTGAAACTCATAGTATCAGAGGAAGACTGTGAATAACATTACTATGTGTTTTAACATTTTAGACTTTGTTTAGGCTTTTTTGTCACTATTCTGTTACCCGCAGACATAACTTGACTGTCCTTCCTCTGCTGTTCAAATTGGCGATGATTCACTTACTGTTGTTGCCCCTCTAATTGCATCTAATCACAGCCCAAACCATGCCCAGTTCTTCAAGTACTACTACCTATATCATTAAAGAGAATGAGAGAACGTTTAAACTCTTTGGGCCCAAAACTCAGTTGATAGACTGCCATTATAGTGACAGATGTTGGCAAAGCTCTGTTAAAGCCCGCTGAATTTTTTTCAGGGTACACGCTTGCTTGCAAACAGGGTGAAAATAGACAACAGGGAAAACGGAGTTGTCCTAAAGCACCCTATAATAGGATTGTTACCATACATTAATCTGATCTACTTAAAAGTTGCCTTGAGAAATACTCAAGGGACCTCATTGCACATAAGGTCCCTTAGCTATCTGAAGCAGTTTTTTTTTTTTTAGGATTTATTAGGGAGTGGGAGTTATGAATCCTGTCCACTGGAGGAACACCAATGTATAGTACTTTTTTCATATTTAGTTTTACTTTAAAAAAAAAAAAAAATTACAAAAAACGGGTGTTTATCAGCATACAACAAATAAAAATCTTTGGGTATCTGCTGTGCATATTGTCATGGAGAGGAGTACTGCCTTACATTATGATGCCATTTACTGGCATAACCTTAAAGTAAAAAAAAAAAAATAACCACAGGGAAAACAGTAGCTGGTTTAGAGATTGATGGAATTTTTACATTACAAAGTAGTATCTAGATGCGCATACCAAAGTAGCAGTGTTAATTCAGGATAAACCAAACTGATTCTGCTCAGGAGCTTTTAGCAGAGTGGGTAAAGTGAGATAGGAGGTGGGGTGCATTTTGGGGTTCTCTTGAGGCTTTGCTAGATTTAGTATATTGTAGATAGCTGTATTTGATTTCAGTATGCTGTTGGTCTTCAATTATTATTTTAAGCATTTTTGTTCAGAACAATTTTTTGTTTTCATTTATGTTTATATTTAAATGGTCTTCTGGTTAGTAGAGTCCATTATTTATTTTATCAGCCTACTCCTAAGTTAAGTACAGAATGAAAGAATGATAGTGCAGGGCCTGAATAGAAGGATAAATAACAATAAAGAATTATAAATAACAAAACCAAGCTTCAGAATAACAGATAATGTAAACTACAATAATGACGAAAACAGTCAAAACCACCAAAAAATACAGATAAAAGATGGCTGTAACTACAAAGCATTAAAACAAACTCCAAATAATACAAATTAGGAACCAGCTTTGAAAAGAACATTGTCACAAGTACAATGTAGGAATAACTGTCATGCCAATCCACATGAGATTTTTTTTTTTTCTTCTATTTTTCTGACATTACTGGCCCTTTAACATGTATCACCCCATGAGGAGCTACAAACAATCCATAAATGAAATACAGAATAAAACGGCATTGATGTGGTAGTAAGCTTAATCGGAACTCCATTTCTGTTATGTCTGTGTCCTTCATACACATTTTTCACATAGTCTCATTCCTAGAATTCCATTTCTATATACATTTGTTCAGGATGAATAACATTCCTAACCATATAGACGCATGACTTCTCTTACATGGAAACCACAAAAACAAATTCTTCATGTTCTAAAGTGACTTTCCCCTTTCTCTTACTGTTCTTTCTTCATTGTTTTATGTAATTCTCTGAACATTTGCATTGCCCTTTTATCTCTGACAAACACAATCTCTTTCTGTCTCTGTTATTTTCTAGGAGGGTTGATATGCCGTGGTCTCCTGCAAACCATGCCAGACCACAATGTGGATACTTTCATATCTCTGTCCTCTCCACAGATGGGCCAATATGGAGGTGGGTAAAAATGTAAATGCACTTCTTCCTTTTGTCAAGAATTTGTTTTAGTAGTTGCATGATAAGATCATTCAGTTTACAATAATATTACATATTTTAGAAAATGCCTTAGGGTGGTATAAATGGAATGAATAGTCTGCCAACATTGGTAATTTGTAGAGAAAAACAATTTTTAAGTTAAAAATTCAGCCATTATTAACCAGTCAAGTTGTTAGATCTGGACTGCCAATGACCCACATCTTAATGTGTATGTAGACAGCAGCAGAATGTCAAATGTCCTCAAGCTATGGCCAGATTAGACTATTGTGTTTGTAGGCATATTTGTCAGTGATCTGGCCATTGACTTAAATGTTCAGATGTCATCAACTATATCCAACATTACTTCCTGTCCAGAACAGTATATTTCCTTGTCTGCTAAGAGTGTGGTTGTGAAAGTCAGAGACTGCAGTGAATGTTAGTTCAAATGTAAGCATGCAGTCTTTTAAGAAAATTAAATCATTTAAGGCTTTTGTGTAAACCTATGACTGTAATATTGTTCCCCCAGAGGCTGTTCCGATTATGGTATACACTGGAGAAC
Organism: Pipa carvalhoi; assembly: GCA_021901965.1. Classification (NCBI taxonomy): domain Eukaryota; kingdom Metazoa; phylum Chordata; class Amphibia; order Anura; family Pipidae; genus Pipa; species Pipa carvalhoi. The sequence goes on from JAKJJM010045055.1 coordinate 3,357, forward strand.
TATGATTATTCTATGGCATTATTTCAGTTTTTATTTATAGAGTCTCTAGATTTGTAGCACAAAGGAACCATAACAATAAAAACATATGGTAAGTATTGCACAATTAGAAGGTGTACATTGTCTTGAAAATCAGGTATTCCACAGGTAAGCTGAAAACAGCAGTCTTAGGCTAGGTTCACATGAGTGTATTATATGCAGCGCATAATGTGCTAGTGTGAAAAAAAGCCGCACCGCAAATCCCTATGGAACTTACCTTGTTCCAGCCACATGAGCACATAACGCGTGCATGCGCATGCTTGCCATCGCATTTTTGCCGGTGTATGTATGCTGCGCAAAGAATCCAGTCAGATAGGAGGAGCCGAGGGAGCGTTCACAAGATTTCTGGTAAGTACAATAGAAAAACGCATCTAGAATATACGCTGAACTGAAATACATGGCATATTTCCTAGACGCACTTTTCTAAATACGCGGCACAAAAAAGCATATGTGTAGTACATAATACTCTCATGTGGGGAAATAAAACAAAAGCCGTGACGTGAAATAAAGAAATTGTATTTAAGGGCCAGTATGTGCCAGCTATTCTCTTACACAACTTATTTCCAAGTGTTCTTTGGTCGTATGATATGAGAACTTCATGTAGCTGATCCCTTGAATTACATGCCCTTAACAGTAAACACGTTCTGTTTTCTGAAGAAGTCTGAGCAGAAGTGGAACTTAAATTGATATGGCATAGTTCCTTTAATATAAGTACAGTTGGGTAGAATGGAGAGGAAGTATGTAAATATTAATGAAAGAAGGCATGGAAAGAATGATTACTGTGGCCATGCTATAATGTAGAAAACTCCATGTGGGGAATGCTGATTCTATACAGGGCACTTTAGCACATCTTAAATGGAAAGCAGCATTGAAGAGATGTAAACTCATCCAGTTTAAAGTGGACCCGTCATTAAACATGTTGTGAAAGTAGGGGACACAGTGAGCTAAAGAAGTATTAAATGAACAGAAACACGGGGAAAAAAAAATTGCCATTTGGAATGAATGGCTGTTATGTATCATGTCATCTTTTAAAGTTGATTATTCTGAGATTTATTGTTTTGTGTTATTGTTCTATTTGGCTGGTTGCAGGCTTAATTTATAAATTGGCTTGTGAGTCATTTCATGACGCTGAATCTAAAGTTTCACAAAATATAATAAACAGAATAGGGGTTTGTTTACTTTGCTGATAAAAGGTGGCTGCAACTAGTAAAGAGGGTAAAAAATACAATGCCATACAAATCTGGATTCAGCTTCAAAGATAACAATTTTACATTACAATGTATGAGCAACTTCCATGTCTTCGAAAATACAAGAGGTCCAGCACTTCCTGGCTTAATAAAAGGCTTTATTAACAAAAGGCCACAAGAGCACAGAAAGTCAGACTTTTATTAAGCCAGGACGTTCCGGACCTCTTGTATTTTCAATGATTGTCCTGTAACATAGAAATCACTCCTTCCAGGCACCTAGGTTTTTATCTGGGGGCTCCTGCAAGTAACTGAATTCTTTCCACTTGCTGTTGGATTGGGGCACTGTGTGCAGATTGGAGCTGCTTCTGTGTCTCTCCAACTTCCATGTCTTACCAATTGGATATTTTTCTTTTTCTGTTGTTTTTGGTCTTTTAAACCAATACAATGCCCTGCTTCTCCAAAGGTTTTATATCCACATTGAGTATGCTCTTTACTTGACATGCAGCATTAAAGGGGAACTTTAGGCTCATTTAGTCTAGGGGTGATTAGGATGTGGGAATGGGGGATACTCACAGATGCGACACTTAGGCTCCAGCTCTGCCCCTGCTCTGTTTGCAATCCCAACTTCTTCTTCTGCTGACAGCTAGCAATCTCCCCCTCACTCCCACTTCCTCTGAGTTTTGCTCAAATAGGCACCAGCACAGTCTGCTACTGCACTTGTTCAAGAGTTGCATATGTGAGTATTTACCCCTCTCCCATCCTAATCACCCCTAGACTAAATGAGCCTAAAGTTGCCCTTTAAAGGTTTGGAGGAAATTGTCTTTGTGGATTCTAAAGTCTTGTCATCCTGGTTGTGATTTAGGATCATTGATTGGATCAAAACTTTCCCTTAATAGGGAAATCTGGTTCTTTCAGGAATGCTAAAGCAGGGCTCAAATGTGGTCTAGCTACAAATATGCACATATGCAACTTTATGTTTAGGTCTCTTGTTATTTATTTTGAGTGTGAAATTTGATACTAACCTTGGCAGCAGCTGTGATATTATATGTTAAGGTACACAGCTGCCTACATGAAGCATATTATATCAATAGCTGCATTTTCATGTAGAAGTCTCAATTTAGAAAGATAAAGTATAATGCAGTATGCCCCCCCATATTTTGCCTGAAAACAATCACAAGTATTTTGCTACTATGACTTGTCACTAGAAAGGTTGCATCAACTGATATCATCATCTGTTTTAGGGACACGTCTTTGGTGCAAAAATAATTTAGCAGTAAGTCCAACACTTATACTTTATCAGTAGAATAATAATAATAATCAGTAAATTTTATTCTTATCAGACACAGATTATCTGCGTTATCTGTTCCCAACATATGTGAAATCCAACCTTTACCGTCTATGTTACACCCAGCTGGGACAGACCTTCTCTATCTGCAACTTCTGGAATGGTGAGAAAAAATAGATTGGGCTTATGTGTAAGTCACAAGTGTGTTGTGTCATTCTTAAGATAAAATATAGGACAATGATTTCATAATGTGCACATAAAGCACATTTTATCACTTAGGTTAAAGCTGATTGGGTAATTTTAAGACCAGGTGATCATCATGACTTCTTCCATGTGTATTTAAATTGATCAAACATACCAAAATGTCACTCGCTCCTTCAATAGAAGTCAGGGTATTTAGGTCACATGGTTGCATCACTCCTGCAACTACCTATTAAAAATCTGGATACTTGGGCATTCTCCACTGATGATTGGAGAAAATTGTTTCTATTAGATGCTTTCAAATTCCTCCAGTGTGACCTAAGCTTAATGCAAAAGGGACAGTAGTTGCCATTGTAAAGTTAAAATAAATACACAGAGCTAGCTCTCTTCTGTCAATGGTCACCAGAAATAGACAAAAACCATACGGTCATCTTTTTACTCATGAAATTATGTTTCAATGTAATACAAGCTATAAATATGAATGACACAATGTTAGTGTAAGATGTAATACAAATGGAGTCACAAGCTACAGTAGCTCTAATAGTGCAACATTTTATTATAATCACAGCCTGAACAGCTCAGTGTTTTACGCACAATGCACTACCTTCAGTTTGTGACTCTTTTTTACATGCATTCAAAACATAATAAATATTTTCATTGTTTTGTCTACCACTGTTAATCTGGTTTCAGGGGTAACTCAAGCATGTGCCTGAGTGGCATCCCGCTACATCTCCTCACTTTTATTTCACTTTGAAGCAAATGACTTGGGAGGCACTGATGCAGGAGCTTAGGACTGCTCCCCTTCTACACCTTCCTTAGTTTCTACTGTAATATACAGTGGAGTAGCATAGCACATACATTTACCATTATGAATATAATGAGAATGTTGTATGGATTTTATTGGAAATAATAAATAAACATTGCTCAATTGCTCTATTTTCTTGCTTAGTGGACATAATCTACAATAATTATTTAAAGAAGTGTGGGATTTGCCTAAAATGGGTGTGGTTGTAATGTGTTCTGCTTTTTGTTCTTTTGGGAGGTATGCTAGTGTGTTGAATGCTCCTGTGGTTTAAACATGTAATCATGGAAGACTGCATCAAGCATTCATTTAAATTCCCCCAAAACAGGACTAATGTCTTTAAACCAGTATGTTTGTTTAATTTTTTCCTTTTGTGCAGACCCTCACCACCATGCGATGTATGTGAATGTGAGCGATTACCTTGCTCCTCTAAATAGCGAGAGGCCAGAACCCAATGCCACAGGTAAATAACCACACTATCACTTGGTCTTTAAAGCAACCTCTCAAACTCTGAATTTTTTTATTAATAAATAGACCTCCACATGCAAACTACACCACCTTCCCCTATTCTCTTTCCTTACTGTGTATTCTAGCCCCAGTGTTATTCAAATAAGGAAAACTGTTCCTTTATTACAAATGTATTGTCACATTTGTGCATGCAAAATTGTCTGTGTACAATATATTTTGTTGTGACTTGAAGTATGTACACAATATAGAGGGAATACTTATTGATATTTGTGTCATTTTCTAGTGTCTTCCCATGATAAGTGTGGCACACACTGTATTCTCATGTTTCTCCGTGCTCACTACTCACACCCTTCACACCCTTCACACCCACTTATCCTATCTTCCTCTGACCATAGTGCTTATTCACACACCTTTCTCCCATTTTAATTCCCCTTCCAATTACATTGTTTCTTACTCATGCACTCTTGCCCCAATTGCAGACTGGAAGAAAAACTTCTTGCGCCTTAAAAGAATGGTTCTTATTGGAGGTCCGGATGATGGTGTTATTACTCCATGGGAGTCTAGGTAAGTGAGCCTCCGTTGTAGATAGGGGACTAGAAATAAGTGCACAGAACATACATTGTAATTGCCTCTCTCTCTTTTGTTTAACTGCAGCCATTTTGGGTTTTATGATGAAAATGAGACTGTTTTGGAGATGAAATATCAAATGGTTAGTATTTTTATTAACCTCTTCCATATTCTTTACTTTAGTTATTCTATACAATCCCTATTATATCGTCCTTAATTTTATTCTGTACTCTTTTATTCTCCCCATATAGTGTCCTATGTATTTCCTCTCCTTCCCCATAAGGTTTCCTTACTCTCATTCCACATCCATCCCCACCTTATCTCTTTGTGCTTACTCCTCCATCATGTCATTTTGTTACTCTCATTCTATACCCTTCAAATGATTGTTTCCTATTAAAATTAATGGGAAGTGCTTGAGGATATGGAATACTAGTATGATTGTCACTTGAAAATAATTGTCATAACTGCAGCCATGTGCTGTACTTTCAGGTCCATTGCTTCTAAATGAAAGTAACCTGTGACAGTTGTTTTGTTTTCTTAATAAAGCACCATATATATATAATTTTTACTCATTTTCTTGTCTTTTCTCTCCATATTGTTTGCAAAATTGTATCAAATAGATCTTTTCTCTTTCAAGTAGTTGCTGTTCAGTTCTCTGTTTTTTTTGGTTTTTTTTTTTGCCCCGACATGGCTTTCCCTGTGTTTCCCATATTATTTCCCACTCCTATTATACTCTGTATTTCATATCTTCCCTTTTTATACCTTTTAACTGATTTATGTATTTTATTTTTGATTCACTTTTCCCTATCTCATAGGTGTACCAGCAGGATACATTTGGCCTCCGCTCTCTGGATTACCATGGAGCTATCACAGTTTATGCTGTCCCAGGTGTCTCGCACACCATGTGGCACTCCAATGAAACGGTTTTCAAGGATTACATTGAAAAATGGCTTACATAAGAACCTTTGGTATATTATCCATCCCTGAGATTGACAACAGTAACTGGGGTTTTACTAAAGGTGCCCACTTAAAACTTTCTTCTTGCACCATCAATTTATGACAACAGAATTGCACCAGAAGTAGATTGTGCTACTTTCCTTGTCACGCTAACACCTTTTCTCCCTAATGAATTGCCCCCCTAACGTACTTGACTGCCTTGCTTGCCCAGTTAAAAAATATTTGTCATTTTTTCATCCCCTATTAATGCATCTTTTTCTTTTCTCAAGTGGCATCCTCTCCCCTCAGCTTGTAATCCTATTTCATTATCTATCTTGGCTTTCTTTTACTAGTTACCCTTCATCAGTCTGCAAGTCTTCTGAATTCAGTCAGCTTTCCTCCTCCTCCATTATGCTATATTAATTAACTTTCTTTGTCATTCTTCATTCCTCTTTTATATTAACTCAGTTATTTATATAACTTAGTCACATAACAAAGCTTACATGCCTTATTGTTACAGTGTGCATGTCCCTCATTAGCCTTTTGCAACAGATTTAAAGGGAAACAAAAATGATAATTCTGACTTTGGGTTGAGCTGTTTACTATGTCGGTGCTACTAAAGCTTCGCAGGAATAAGCACCATGGGATGAATGAATCACCAAGGCCTTCTATGGATAAATAAATGCCAGAAGAAAGATAGCAGGAAAGATTATAGTCTAACACTAGGAGGTTACATTCGCAAGAGGTCATGGAAGGCAAAGTTATGTTTTTACCAGCAAAGGTCACTGCAGGTAAAAACAAAGGTAGAGTTCAGACTGGTGTAAAACCAGTCAACACAATATTAAGTGACCTAACAAATACACTCCATCCCATTCGCAGTACTGTGATGTCTTAATGCTTCATCACAAGCATCAGCCAGTATTAAAGGAAGTAGGCTCTTCACTATGTCTCTAGAAGGCATTTATCTGCTGGCTGTGTGATAAAATGACAGCTTAAACAAATTTAAACTGAGCAGGGGTTCATGTACTTGGGCCTAGGAAGGTGCCTGAAATGGTGGTGTTTAAAGATTTTCAGGGAAGATATTAAAAGGAAGTGAATGGCTTGCATTTCCTTTAATATGTGATTTTTCTTTTAGAAAATATCATTTTTAATCTGCCTGTGGGCAGGGCCTAGGCTAGTGAGGCCTAAGTTTGGTTATTTTTGTTGGTGCCAAATCACATTCTTAGAGGGTTATTGACTAAAGTCTGACTTGTTGTGTAAAGGTGTGAATTCGCCAGCTAAAGACGGTTGCACACTACCCAATAGACGGCTACTGTCGCAGTTGCGACTTCAATATGGGAGTATTGTCGTGAATTTGCTATGGGAATCTGCTGTATGAGAATTTGACAGTTGAATTCTCACTTTAGTCAATAACCCACTTAATCCTTCACCAGCCTGTTTTTTTTTTCTCTTGATTATTAATGACATTAGCTGCATACCTTTCATTAAATCACACCCTAATTCACTGGTTTTCATAAATATTTGATGCATTTCCAGCCTAAATCTTGGCACTAAAAGAAGTCTCTTCACATTTTGATGCATTTTATTATTCGGTCAAGCTGACTTTTATGTAAAGGTTTATTTTAATGGAACAGTTTAGGCTCCAACAGTTATTTGATTATGATTGTTAGATGAATGTTTGTTTTTCAGTATATATGATTGACTAATTTTAGTCCTCTACTGCTAGCACTACAGTTTGCAAGGCCTTGACTAAAAGGCTTTAGAATTCTGAATGACCAATCAGAATTTTACAGATGTGCAAACTCAGAGCTGCTGACCATTTGCTTTTTTTTGGCTTTAAAGGAGAACTATAGTCAGATTACATCTTTAAATATGCAGTACTATACCTTAGTGAGAAGCGTTTCCCCCCCATTAGATATTTCATGTGAAGCAGATTGATTTATTAGGCAGCAGTGGAAAACTCCTGCAC
>JAKJJM010045056.1:0-12456 GCA_021901965.1 Pipa carvalhoi
TATATATATATATATATATATATATACACACACACACATATACATATATAACAAATCATTTGATGTTTATATGACATTGTACAGTTTACAATTGTGTGTCTCTTTCCAGGAGACCTGAGTGTAGAATTTGGCAGCACTATACATTTTATTCAATTTAATACATTGAATTCCCAACCTCCTCAGATGGAAAGCATTGATGCTTAGATGCTCTGCATACTCCAGATCTTCTAAAGCACACTGCGGTCAGGTTGGTTTTATCTGTAAAGCTTCATGTGTACTTTTTGGAAATATAATGCTCCATGATACAAAAACAATAATTTCTGACCTCTTTTGTGTAGTCCAACCTAAATAACTCCACCAGTTCAGCCACGATACAAAATGTATGTTATACTGGATATTTAGTAATGATCATATTTATGTGATCTGTAACAGGCTCAGTGGTAGGAAACAGAAGGTGGTTATTAATGGTACATACTCACACTGGGTTACTGTTAATAGTGGAGTACCCCTGGGGTCAGTGTTGGGCCTTCTTCTCTTGAATTTAAAAAGGACCTTGCTAAGGGATTGCATAGTAAAATTTCAATTTATGCAGGTGATACTAAACTGTAAAGTAGTTGATACAAAGGAAGATAGTATTTTATTACAGATGGATCTAGATATGTTGGACGCTTGGGCAGGAAAGTGGCAAATGAGATTTAACACTGATAAATGTAAGGTTATGAATATGGGAAGGTAAAATGCATGTCTACATTATTTTCTAAATGGGAAAACACTGGGCAAAACAAACATGGAAAAGGATTTGGGAGTTTTAGTTGACAATAAACTTAACTGTAGCAACCAGTGCAAAGCAGCAGCTGCCAAAGCAAATACGATTATGGGGTGCATCAAAAGAGGCAAAGATACACACAACAAGAACATAATTATATATTACAAAGCAGTCGTCAGACCATACATGAAATATTGTGTGCAATTTTGGTCACCAGTGTACAAGAAAGATGTAGTTTAGTTTGAGTGGGTTCAAAGGAGTGATACTAATACAAGGAATGGACAAACTACAGTACCAAGAAAGATTATTAAAACTGGACTTGTTTAGTCTAGAAAAAAGAAGATTAAGGGGTGAACTAATAATCATGTATAAATATATCAGGGGTCAGTAAAGAAATCTCTTCCACAATGTATTTATACCAAGAACTGTAAGTATAATAAGGGGGCATCCTCTGCGTATAGAGGAAAGAAAGTTTCTGCATCAACATAGAAGGGGGTTCTTTACTGTAAAACAGTGAGGCTATGGAAATCTCTATCTGAAGAAGTTGCCATGGTTAAATCCATTAAGGAGTTCAAAAGGAGGTTTGGATGCTTTCCTTCAGTGTAAGAACATTACAAGTTATGGGTACTGGATAACTGGAGGTGGGAACTTGATCCAAGGAATTACTCTGATCCTTCAGTGTAAGAACATTGCAAGTTATGGTACTGGATAACTGAAGGTGGACTCTTGATCCAGGGAATTACTCTGATCCTTCAGTGTAAGAACATTACAAGTTATGGGTACTAGATAACTGAAGGTGGGATCTTGATCCAAGGAATTACTCTGATACTTGATCCAAGAAATTACTCATATTTGGAGTCGCTATGGAATTTTTTCCTTATTATGAGGATAATTTGCTATTGCCTCATGGGTTTTTTGCCTTCCTCTGGATAAACATTGCAGGAAAATAGACTGAACTGGTTGTACTTGTGTCTTTTTTCATCCTTATAAACTATGTTACTGTGTTACCATGTTATGTTAGTATATAAGGTATATGTGGTAACGTACCATTTTTGGCCACTGTGCATGTTTACTATTTTTGTCATTTCTGTTGTAATATATTGTAATTCCATTTATTATAACTATTTTTACAGGCTACCACTTTAATGTAGGGGACAGCAGTGAAAATTAAAGCAAGACTGACAACAGAAATTATCACAAGGTAATGAGGTAAGAGGTAACGGTAATAGTGATGGTGATAAGGCTGTCCTAATGTTTCATACATATGCCTCATGTAAAGTAGGAATATAGGTAGAAAAAGCAAAGCACCAACTTAGCAATCCCTTACTTTTTCACAATCAAGTTCAGAAACACATACTGAAAAGTACATATTTTGGATAATACATTTTTGGGCAAAATTAAATAAACTCGGAAAAGCCCGATTTCACATTTCCGAGTTTATTGCACGAGATCTTGCGTTGTTCCCATGAGAATACTGCGCAAATTTTTCAATTTAGTTATTCGATCTAATTTTTCGATGGAAAGGTAGCCATTCTTTACATTAGTAGTATGGCTACCTTTCTATTGAAAAATTAGATCGAATACTTGATCAAAAAACTTGCACGATAATCTCGCAAGATCTCCCTTGATAAGCTTGGGAAATAAATTTTGCCCTTCATGTTAATAGCTGAATAAACATGCCATAGCGATGATTTTATCCAGTTTGTTAATCTGATTTTGTCATTTGACCAAAATGAATCAAGAAATCCTTACTTAGTAGTCTCCCCAGTTGTCTCCACAGGACGGCATATCATTTTACTTCCTTTTCTTATGTTATCTTAACTCATTTGTGTTGGTTTTCTAAAAAAATCAGTCCCATCAGAAAGTGTTAAATGAAAAAGCCAACTCAGCTACATTTGTATTTTCTCTCCATAATATATTATGTTCCATGGCATTATGTCCTGACCTATATTTTTTCTCACTCTCCTCCCCCAAGCTGTGCTGTAGGGCTTCTTCCAAATGGAGAAGACTTAAATGCATCATCTGGTAATTACAGTGCACACAGTCCATCATTAGTTTTACTAGGAATAGAGAGTAACACTGTGTTTTGTCTGTATACATCATCCAAGCACATAGTTCAACAAGGATCTCTCATCAAATCACTAATGTTCACATTGTGGTTGGAATAGTCAAAAACTCCACCTTTTAATAAATACAGTGGACCAGATTGATTTTACCAGTACTCTACATCTTTACTAAGGACACGTGAAAGAAGATGCCAGTTAATAAAATAACACAAAAGGGTATTTTTCTCCTTCCCTGCTCAACATCTTATTTAGTGGTCATCCCCTGTTTGCTCTGTCATGATTCGGCATACAGAAGGTGTACTCATTTTCACAGGCCTGGCATCAATTCCTTTTAACAAACGTCCCTTTCACTTCTCTGTTACTTCACTATCCTGTAGATATTTTTCTATTATTGTTAGTAGGAAGAAACTGCACATTGTTAATATAAAACCGCTTCTACATAGTAACACAGTAACATAGTAACATAGTTTATAAGGCTGAAAAAAGACTCAAGTCCATCCAGTTCAGCCTGATTTCTGAGCATGATCATTGAGTTTTAACAGGAAGTAGGAAGTGAAGAGGATCACAGAGCTTCGCAGAGCAGAAGAGACCTACTGTGCCCATTTAAAAATCTAATTATCTGTCAATAGGGATCTGGATGATTATCTTGAGTGTAGGAACATACATGTTATGGGTACTGGATTACTGAAGGTGGGCTTTTTGTTTCCCTCAACAATGCAAGATAATAGGTTAAACTGGATGGATTTGAAGCCTTTTTTTGGCCTTACAAATTATATTACTATGTTTTTAATCATGGAGAACAGAAGGGGACTTGTTACAGAAAAATCATTCTGTTCCAGTCCATAATAATTCTAACAATAAATCTTATTCATAAAAATACTTTTCATTTGCCAAAGCACCCAAAAGCAGTGCATAAAACACAATGTTAACTGTACAGTGTCAAATAAAAAAATATTATGTTTCCCAATATTCATCAAAGTAAGTATTCAACTGTTGAAGTGAATTCTCATCACTTCTGGTTTCTACGCTCTGAGGGGGTCATTCTGTACAGTGAGAATTCGACTGTCAAATTCGCAGACAGCGGATTCCAATTATAAAGTCGTGACCGCGACAATTCTCCCATTTTAAAATCGCGACCGCGACAATTTTTTTAAAAGATCCAGCTTTGACATTTCCTTTGTAAAGTTCTGACTGTGACAAAATTTTCATTATAAAGTCGCGACTGCGACAGTAGCAGTCTATTGCGACTGTCTTTAGCTGGTGAATTCAGACCTTTACAGAATAACCTCCTGATTCTCTACTCCTTATTCACTAAACAGAGGATTCCCATTGAGAAGACACGACTGTGTCAGTAGCCATCTCTTGCGCATTGTGGCGTAGTCAGTCAGACAGTAGGAGCCCTGTCATCAGCCCCCTAATTCGCCATTTCAATCTGGTGAAGTAAAATTGTTGAATCTGACAAAATAGACCTTGGCAAATTACCTGTGCACATGCACATAAAGTCCATGACTGTTGTAAGCTGTCGAATTAGAGTCACAGTCACAGAGTTTGTTGAATACCCGAATATGGGAAAGTGGCGAATAAATGTGGCCTTTCACGAATAAACCCTTTAGATTGTAGCAGAATCAACACCTTATTTAGGTATAATAGTAACAACGGAAACAATATAGGAAGTACATATTCTTTACTGCAGTCATTAAGATGTAAAAAAAAACAATTATTCACAGCAGAAAAACCACAAATCCTCTCGCAGCTAATTCTGGTCAATTTTTAATGCCATGTGAAAAACGGTCACGTTTTTCAATGCCATCTGTCAACACGTGTATTTCATGCCAGTGTAAATAATTCTACATTAGACACATGTGTATCTTTTTCTTTTAAATCCAGTGGATTTAAGGAGAATTAGAGGATTTTCCTTTCAAACGATTTGTGCATAGAAAATTTGGTGAACTGATTTGTTCATCTCTAAGTAAAGATATGCTTTGAAGGATTGTTGTAATCCGTCTGATGGCGTAAGATTTTTTTTTTCGTTATACAACTTTATTGCAGTTTATGTAAATTTGCTGTAATATGTACTTGTTTAAGGGGACAGTGTAATAAAAAGAAAAAGAATTTGTGAGTGCCTCAAAACAAGGTGTAACATTTAGTTAAGAAGATTTGCAATAACGTAATGTAATTTATTTGCAACAGTTTATTTCCACACTTTTGCTAATTCACTAGTATAGCACTGGTATAGCACTGGTATAGCACTGGTATAGCACTAGTAAAGCACTGGTACAGCACTGGTACAGCACTGGTACAACACTGGTACAGCATTGATATAACACTGGTATAGCACTGGTATAACACTGGCATAGCACTGGCACAGCACTGGTACAACACTGGTACAACACTGGTACAACACTGGTACAGCACTGGTACAACACTGGTACAACACTGGTACAGCACTGGTACAGCACTGGTACAACACTGGTACAACACTGGTACAGCACTGGTACAACACTGGTACAGCACTGGTACAGCACTGGTACAACACTGGTACAGCACTGGTACAACACTGGTACAACACTGGTACGGCACTGGTACGGCACTGGTACGGCACTGGTACGGCACTGGTACGGCACTGGTACAACACTGGTACAGTACTGGTACAAGCACTGGTACGGCACTGGTACGACACTGGAACAGCACTGGTACGACACTGGTACAGCACTGGTATAGATTAGCAGCTTTTATACAAACTGAACAGTATCTGGGGCTTATTCATGTAAGTCTGAACATTCTAGTAAAGGTTCAAACCCTCATTCAACCCCTTTATAATATTTCAGTATTGAACAAACCATGTGATGTGGCAAAGTCATGACGAATTCGGACACTGTTTCTAATGTAAACTATTTAATAAGAAATGTAACAACTTAAAGGGGAACTATAGTCAGATTACATCTTTACATATGTTGTACTATACCTTAGTGAGAAGCCATTCATTCCAGTAGATGTTTCATCTGATACTGGATAATTAATTACTCAGCCTTCTAAAACTCCCACAGGAGGCAAACATTTTTGCAGACATTTTGTCTAATGTGGAAGACATTTTCGTCTACTGTGGAATGGGACACCTGCACACAGTTAGCTTATCTCTGTAATCTCCTGCTTTCACTGTGAAGTCAAAAGGTCAGCACACTGAATAACCAATTTAACATAATTTAACTTTAACATTATAGTCGTATTTGGACTTATTGTAGCAATTATCATTTTCCCTAATTTAGATTCCAAGTGGTACACTAGCAGTTTTAGGATAAATTACTGGGGCAAAGGCACTGTGGTGGCTCAGTGGTTAACATTGCTGCCTTGCAGCGATGAGGCTCTGGGTTCAATTCCACCCTGGACTTCAACTGCATGGAGTTTATATGTTCTCCCCGCACCTGCGTGGGTTTCCTCCGGGCACTCTGGCTTCCTCCCACATTTCAAAAACATACAAATTTGTGTGGCTGAATAGGGAAATTAGATTGTAAGCTCCAGGGGGCAGGGACTGAAGTGAATAATGAATCTCTGTAAAGCACTGCGTAATATATCTGCGCTACATCGATATAATATCAAAAAGTATCTCATATAGTATTATCTTTAAACAACACTGTACTGTTTTTTGTAACTGAAATAATGTAATAATATTATAAATTATAGTATAATAATGTACTAATTGCTTTTGCACTGGTTTCTTATCTCAGTTTCTGTGCTGATAATTTCAGCTTGTGGCAATTATAAAAGCACTGGTTTATTTATAGTCCCATGACCTAAAGCCTGCAGCAGGCTATAAGGGCAGTGCTATACAAATTAGTCTGACAAACACACATTTTTTTAGCGTAACAGCAACTGTTTAAAAATGGTCCTCGTCAGTCATCTCTTACATCCTTATTGCCTTAAATGCTCCATTGCTGGCTGCCATTTCTTCCAATAGAGATTTTAAGAAACACAAAAGTCAATTTAGTATTATAATTTGAATTACCTGAATTCTGAAAAAATTGTTGGCAACTTTTGTGCATGAATAGATGATGTTTTACCTGTTCTTTCTTTACCAACATAGAAAGTCCTATATTATGTTTACATCACAATTATGCAAACAGGTTCATATTTTTAAGAATACTTGTTACAGTTCTGTTAATCGTAGTTTTGGCAGCAAATTTTTAATAAATCTCATAACTGAAATAATACTGCCAACAGATAGCCAAAACAATGTCTAGAGTATGTACACATAAAAATATATCATAAAGAAATTGATTTATAACCTTTATACCAAGCTATCTCATGGAGAAAGAACTGACATTTATGCCCTTTATTCATGGCTGGTTTCCCAGCGTATCTGTCTTTTAAATTCCATCCTTAATCTTGTTATCTCACTTTCAATAAATACAATGCTTCTTTATTTATCCGAACGACGTTCAATTTGAACAGACAAAAATAGACACAATATGGCTTAAGGGACATGGGCTAGTGGATTCTACTTTTCTGAAGAAGAATACTGCTGATCAATGTTTCAAGACAATGTAAAACATAAACAGGGGAATTCATCAACAGGGACAATCTTTTCAGAGGTCTAATAACCCATAGCAACCAATCAGAAGTTAGGTATAAGAAAGTTGGCATTATGAAAGCCCAGCTTTGATTGATTATTGTAGTTGTAAAGTTTGTCCTTGTTGATGAATCCCCCTTAAAATTGTCAAAACAGCTTCCCTAAAGTTATAATTTAGAAGTCATACATCCACAGCCATGATCCCAGAAGTCATATATCCCAGCTGTGAATAGCGAATCATTGCTTCTATGATTAAAACTTGGTATAAAATATATTAATTAAATTCTGCTACAATATTTGGTGACTAGTTGCACCATTTTCCTGAATCGCTTGATTCTCTCATAGGTTTCAATGTTGACTTTTCGGCAACTTTATGGTTTTGTAGCTGATATTTAAAAATGATAAAAATAATCAGCCTGTTCACACATTTCCTTCCACCTACTTGGCAATTTTTACTCACTTTACAATGCTATGAGTTCTTCGCCTCGCTGTTTAGAATTTAGGATTTAAGGTATTTTACCAGTATTAAAATTATTTTTTATTTATTTTTTATGCAATTTCAATTAAAACTGTTCACCAATCCTGGCCTGGTATAAACCAATATTTTCATATGGGAGTGAGTGAGCTGGAAACTGGAAAATCCTACTACAATTGCAAATGTTACAAAAATGCAGTGAAAATGAAGAATATTTTATGTTTTTATTTTTTTTCAATCTGAGTTTTTACTTGACTTTCTAAGTTGAAAAGTGGTCAGTATGATTAGTGTCTTATTAGTGCCTCAGTGCCAGTCCTTATTAGTGCCTTTTTAGTACCTCAGTATGATTAGTGTCTCTCCTAGTACCTCATTATGATTAGTCCTATTTCTTTGTTTCAAGGCTCTGGTTAATTAAAGAGGAACTAAAGCCTGATAAAGGTTGAGGATCTTATTGACTAAAGGCCGAATAGTCACATAAAGCTCTGAATTTCCATCTATTTGCCTCTTCCCCATATTCACTTATTGAGCAAACATTGTGATGTGGCAAACAGCAACCAATTTGGGTGACTATGATAGTCCCAATCTTATGGAGCACTTCACATCACTTTGCGTGAGCGTGCACTGGTGTACTGCTCTGAAATCACCCATTTGACTTTGGCACACCAAAGTGGCGAATTGGAGGGATGATGGCAGGGCTCCACATTCTACTTCTATCTGACTGACTATGCCACACAACATATCGGACAGTGATCACCGCTGTCCGCTTGTTCAACAAGTCTATTCTCCGCTTAGTCAATAATGTGAAGTGAATTTGTGACTATTTTGGAGATGTGACTCGAACTGTAGCGAGGTGAATTTGCACCCTAATCAATAAGGCCCTAGTTCTCTGAGGCTGAAGAACTTTTTTTTTTACCAAATATTGTGAAATCACCCTTTAGTCAATCAGCCCTTTAGGCTTGTAATAATCTAATGCATAGGGCTTGCTTTGGAAGCCTGAAGATGATCCAGCCTTATTTCACTAACAATATGTGATCCTGGACACTGACATCTCCCAATCATGCACACTGCAGAGTGCAAAAAGGATTGTCTGGAAACCAGGGGGTATATTCATCAAAGTCTGAATTGTCACATAGATGTGTAAAGTCCCAACAATTCACGACTTATCCAGCTTCACTTATTCAGAAAAGATTGATATTTTCAGCAATGTACTTCTGCTTCTGACACTGCCTTCTCCAATCCCATTTGTTCCTGCCTTACTCTGCTTTTGTTCTTGCCAGTACTGAACTTCTGTGTCGCCAACTATTCTGTCTTCAGTCCTCCTGATTCTGCTATATTTCCAGTCCATTTTATGTCCCAGACTTTTCAGTATCACTTCCTCCGTTCACAATGCAGCTGTTGCAGTATCTCTGGGTCTCCCACCTTGATATTACAGTTAGACTGTTCCTGACTTTGGCTCTTCTACAGATCAGCTGCCACCACTGAGGGATAACCTATATCAGATAGCAACATGGGAGTTCCCTTGCAGCAAAGTCCATATCCCCTTCCAGGGGATCCACAGGCTCTATAACCAAAAAGTTACCAAAACAAACCCTGCTGTTGTATAGGGAATCCACAATGGTTACCCTGTGGCATAATACAGACATCAGTATCACTTTAATTTAAAAGAGTTGTGCTAACACTGCATAAAATCACACCTAGGAGGATTTTTATAAAGGTTTCCACAGATTTATATAGGATCGAAAACAATATTCTGATATAAAAATATGCATCAAAAACTGATATCCAACATGGCAATAAAGGCTTATTAAAACTAGGTAATACTGGCCGAATTAAAACAAAAAAAAAAACTTTCTCCAACGTTAAGTGGTTGAAAAACTTTTCGACTTTCATAAATCTCCCCCCTAATGTGAAGTAGGTTTTTTTTTTGTGGAAAAGGTTGCTAGTTAATGATAACAGAGCAACAGACCACTTTCTCTAACTCAGAAGTTAAATTGTATTTTGAGAAATCCTTCATTTTGTTAACATTTGTTTCCATTAAAGCTATGGAAACCATAAGGAGATATGCCTTATTACGCTATATCAAGTAAACTTTAAATAGCATACATTTGTGGCTGCAAAGACAAATCTATTGGGGAGTTAATGATGTCAAAGAAGGATCAGGGGATTTGCATGGAATTCAAATGCAACCACTGATTCAATAGAGATTTTACAGATCCCCAACCTTACTTCAGCTTCACTAAAACCATCCATACATTTTTTAGACCATTTACATTTATATCACATCTTGCATTTCCACAATCTCACTAACAGAGTTTATTGCACATATTACCCTCCCATATGTGTAGGGTCCCTCCCATTTAAATGACCAGCAACACCAAAACAATACAAATTCCTATTTGAATTTGCATTTCATTTATTCCAAAAAAGCACTTGCAAGCATGTTATCTTTGAAGTTGAATGAATGCGTTTTATTGCTTTCTGATTTTAGCTTTACTGATAACAGCCATGTTATTAAAACAAACCTCACCCAGCCCCATTGATTTCTATGATTTAGATAATAAATATTCAGGATGCATGTCTCGTTGCCGAATTTTTACAGCTAAATATCAGAAATATAGATACAATTTAGAATATTTGAAAGCACAGACTGTATAGTAGCTATAACTGCATCTGTGGCAATTTCATTTTTTAGTGTTACTGTCCTCATAAATTGTAAACCCTATGGGGGTCATTCCGGTAGCTCAGAATTTTCCATCCCGAATTCACTTGTAGTGAACTCCCATTATAAAATTGCGACCACGACTAAAAAATTGTTGTGGTCGCAATTTTATCATGGGAGAATTGTCGCGGTCGCGACTTTATAATGGGAGTTCGCTATAAGTGAATTTGGGACAGAAAATTCGGAGCTACCGGAATGACCCCCTATGGGTTAGAGACCCCTATTCTTGTGTTTCAATCACTGCGTAGCACTTAGGGGGATATTTATAAAATGGCAAAATGGTCAAAAAGAGTGATTAAATTTTCCCTCATTTTTCACTTTACAACATTTTTACCTATTTATAAAAAAGATAATACTGCTTTTCTTGATGAGCACTATTCATTCCTATTGAATACTACATCGCTAACATCAAAACCACCAAAGAAACATTTCAAAATCCAAAGTATACAAACATCAAAGCAAGACTAGCCTAAAGAGCAAAAACCAACAACAAACTATTCAAACAGCAAAAAAAATACAACTATAAAATATTTAAAAAAAAAAAACAGTCAAAAACAGCAACAAAAAGGTTTAAATAAAAGAAGAATCATTTTTACCTATTGATCCAGTGGTGCGGTATTGCAGCCGAGCCCCTAGGGGTCACTATTAGTGCACCGCATAAGCCTAAAGCCCCCCTCACCCTACAGTTGCAGAACATACCAGCTTTGCAGTTATGACTGGGACACAACAGGATTTTCTTCATTTTTTATTTTCACCGGTGATGACAGTATCGGGGGGTCCGCTCTGGGGGTCTTGAGTAGTGTGGCAATAGATTCCGCCCTGCTCAGTTGATGGTGTCAGATATGTGGCAGGTTAGTCTGTTGCATGGAGAATGTAGCAGTATACACCATTTTGCCAATTTTTTTCAATTGTTGTCTTTCCTTTTCCCAAAATTTAATTTTTTTTTCAGTTTTTTTTACAAATATGCAAAAAATCGATAAAGCTAAATAGAACTTGTGTTGCCTTACAAAGATCCCCCCAAGAGTAAAGTATCTTTATGAATCTATGCTTGCAATTTACTTTGCCTTTACTATATTGAGCACTTCTTGCATGCATATATTGTAATTGTATTGACTGGTGCAGCGTCAACATTGCTCTGGGATTATAACCACCAATTAATTAAACCTATTTTAAGCTTTCTGAGGTTAAAAGGTCACAGCTTTTTTTTATCATTCAAATCAATTTTAACAGACCAAATAACTTTATTAAAGTTATGTATCCATTACAATATTAACACATCGGAATGTTTACCCCTTTTGAAAACATTTTCCAATGACTGCCCCACTGTAGGGAAGCCAATAACCAGCAGTCCTGGGACCCTGCCCAAGGATTCACCACCTGGCTGCCCCACCATGCCGGCCTCTCTACCCATGTAAATGGCAGCAAGTAGTAGCAGGGCAGCTAATAACCAACCACTCCTGGGACCATGCTCTAGGAGTCACCATTACATACATATATATCACCATCTCCTCCACATAACACCTTCAGGGCAAGCATTTGCAATTATGACAGGTGCTGCGACAAAAGAGAGACTGTTTTGATAAAGGAAAACCTTTATTTTATACAATTATATTTTCCTTCAAACAAGTACTTCTTTAACAAACATAAGAATTCATAAGAATTTTTTTTAAACACTTAGGGCTAAATTTATTAAAATCGAAAATCAGTCGATTTTTCGATTTGTGCAAAATCGAAAAAAATCGCCGGCGAGTTTTACCGATTTTGCACAAATCGGGAAAAATCACGGGCGAGTTTTACTGATTTTGCACAAATCTGGAAAAATCGTGGACGAGATTTAACGATTTTGCACAAATCGGAAAAAAT
>JAKJJM010045103.1:0-11020 GCA_021901965.1 Pipa carvalhoi
ATCATCATTAAGCCCCACCCATCCCAACTCGTGTCGGGCTGACAGGGAGATGGCAGAGAGAAAAGCTGCTTAAAGGTACATTTTTTAAAATACTTCTATATTACTAAAATGTTTATTTCTGTAGTACAACCTAAATTAGGATTAGTGTTTTTGAGGTGACAGGTGCACTTTAACCACTGAGCCACCGCACTGCCCTTTTAGTGGAAATTTGGATTTACTGACCACAGCCAGTCACAAATCCGTTTTTTATTTGGTTAATTTAAATTTGCCTTAGTCTATATTTTCATCCATTTGCCACCTTTTGTGATAAGTCCAGAAATATAGCAATACTTCATTTAGAAGCTAAATATTGTATCAATCCAGGGAAAATTCCATAGATGAATTCAAGTAGGGTTGGCTTTCCTGATCAATAAAAATGAATTCTGAAGATTTTAAAACTTAACGTCATTATGTTGTTAATAACATTTTCTGCTTTTCTTTCTTTTGGAGAGTTCACATTGACTTTATTTTTCCATAAATACACATAGAAAGTTTCTCCAGGTGCTGATAACATCATCATCACAGTAATTCAGTAGGTAATCAAAGAAAAGAATCGATTTTAGTACAATATGTAAAGCGGGGGTCTCCAGATGCCGGGCCGCGGACCCCTCAGCGCTAGGCTGTCTGTTGGTGACACATGCACATAAAGCACTAGTACACCATGACCGTGGGTACCTTGATGCACAAATAGAACTGAAAAGTTCCAATGCATTTATATACCTACAATATATATTCTACATTTACAAAAAAAAAATGCCTCCTTGTCAGTAAGTTAATAATGCAAGACAAAGCGTTGCAATTCAAAAGAGTGTTATTATTTCTTTATAACTATAGGGGAGGGGGAGAACAGTTGGTACCTAAGTGTGAAGATTTTACAGGCAGCTCATAAATATGATCATTTGCACTGGTTTTAGTCATCAGCCTTTTAGATAAGTAAGTTGGGACAGTGTTATTTTGCTAGCTTCTACCCTAATCATTCTGCCCATATTCAATAGGAACACCTGGTCTTTAGAAACAGACTGGACAATCCTAAAATCTATTAAACAACTCTGTGGAAACACCTGTTATTAAATTGCCTTGAGACGTACAAAGGAAACTTTACTATCCGCTTTACCTTTAAACACAGCTCAACATAATGGAGTACACTTTCAATGTAGGTGCCACTTTACTTAAAACTATATATTACGTTGTTTTTAGATTATATAATTCTGCTTAAAAACAGGCTGTTTTAAAGAATGTCATAAATATTTACAAATCTATCCAACAAGGGCAATTTATCAGTTACTGTGCAGCCATGGCCTGACAGTTACTGTTACTGAACCTTACAGCAATGAGCTCCATGGTAGTGCTGGGAATATCTCTGATGTCCAAGGATGGATTTAACTCTGTTTTTTCTAGCCAGATTTAGATTCAGATAATGTATTTGGCAGACTGCGGTGAGCCCAAAGTAACTAAATTTGAGGGATTTGAAAAATGAACACCTTAAGTCACAGATTGTGATCTCTCAGCCAAAAGGACTGCCTGGGATTGCCGGAATGGCTCCGCGGGCCAAAAATGTTCCTGACCCCTGGACTAAAATGAGAATTCGACTGTCGAATTCTTAAACAGCGAATTCCCATAGCAAATCCAAAACCGCGACAATATTCCCATATTAAAGTCGTGACTGCAACAGTAGCCATTTTTTGGGTAATGTGCCTTTGTTAGCTGGCGAATTCACACCTTTACATGACAATTTGGATTCTAGTCAATAACCCCCTGAGTAGGCACCCCAGCATATATAAAGCACCCTTTTACTCTGAGCTGCCTATAGGCAGATATTCCATAAAATCTAGCCCTGGCCATGTCCCAGTATTCTGTATGCCCATTGGCAGAATGAAGAAACAACAAGACTTTTGGAACCAACGGAGCAGCATGGGGGGTTGACAAAATAAAGTCAAAGTCAAACTAAACCTGCAGCTACTTTAAAAGGAACAATTGAGGCACAAAACGTTATATGCCTGTCTATTAGTCACTGTTAGATGAATGGTTAAGGTATATATTATGTAATAATTTCAATCCTTTTCAATTTAAAGCCATTTTCTTCTCTCCCCTACTTCCTCTTCAGCAGTTCAGTTAGAATTCAGTTTAACAACTAGCGGGCAGACTTAAGAGAAAATCGCCAAGATAACAAGGTTGCAATCCAATGTCACAAATACTATATGAAAATGTGATCTTTGAAGTTGAATTAAAGTATTTTATTTCTTTTTGTCTATTTTTGTCTATTTTTATCTTTCCTCATAGCAGCCATGATTTATGTATTGGTTAAACAAACCCTGCCAAGTACCAATGTTTACTGTGGAGCTTTAGATAAGATGTACCAGTAAACTGGACCAGTAACACCCCAAAATAAAATTCCCATTTGGATTGACGGAACTGATTCAAATATAGGACTTGTAAAAATGTTATTTTTGAAGTTAAGTTCCTGAATGCTGTCTGTTCTTATCTTTGCTGATAGCAACCATATTGTTAAACAAACCTCACCCAGTCCCATATACAGAAAGTGTGCCCTAAAGTCCAATTTTTTTAGCTAAATATCATACATTGTAGACACAATTTAGAATTTTTGGAAGCATGGATTGAATATTTAGTCATTACGAATGCATTTGAAGTTTTTTTTTAATTCTTTAGTATTACCGTTCTTTTATGTGCTCCAGAAAGGCCAAATTTAAAGGTAAACTTCTTACTTTTCAGACACCATTTAGTATTGTTGCAAGTGGTATTAAATATACATTAATTGTAAAGACATTTCGGGCATTTTCATTTTTTTTTCAGTGTCATATTCCCTTTAACAGTAAGGGTGAAATTTATTAAAATCAAGAATGCCATTTTCGATTTACATAAATCGAAAACTGCTTTCTCGTTTTCGAAATCCGGATTTCTGTTTTTGCTAGTAAATGTAACGAGCGGTGCTTTTATGCGAGCACAGCTCGTTACATGTAGCTGCTAATGCTAGAAGCCGCTGGGCAGACCGCTCTCTCCCTAGCGCTTCCTGGTTGCCCTTAGCCAATCAGGAGCCACCTGACGTTAAGGATGATGTCAGCAGCGGCTAAATCAATTGGCTGAGCGCACCCATGTGAATTTAGCGCCGCTGACGTCATCCGTGACGTCAGCGGCTCCTGATTGGCTAAGGCGTCACGGCCTCAGAAGCATAGAAGCACCGCTCATTACATTTACTAGCAAAAACAAATCCAGATTTCGAAAACGAGTTTTTTCGAAACCCGGATTTCGAAAACGAGAATGCCGTTTTCGATTTTATGTAAATCGAAAATGTCATTCTCGATTTTAATAAATTTCGCCCTAAGCCTCAGGGCACTGTGTCTATTTTCCTGTGATTGCAAATGCTGCAGCTCTAGATTTTTAGCTAGACTTTGTAGCACAGGAAATCAGCATGAGGTGAATGGCACTTAGTGGCCTGCAGAGTTTCCCTTCACTGCCCCACAGCGATGGCCTTTATGCATACACTTGCCTGCACTTTATACAGTACAGTTATCAAAGAGAACCTATTATTACATGTCAGAGAAGCGCTGGGCTGCTTTGTTCCCTTCTTTTCTGCTTTTCGCATGCAGCTTAATAATCACCTTGCAATAGCATTAAGTCCAACTAATGTTTTGATCACGGCAAACCTATTAGCTAATAGGCGGGCGCTGTCGCTGCACAGATGTGAATGGGCTGAAGGGAGAACTAGCCATTGTAAACACATATCCCATCAGACGTGGCGAGCGTCAAAACGCATTATTACCAGCTCTCATCTGAACATCTGACAACCTTTTAATATTTTATTGAGGGCTGTTTCGGAAGCGAGATTCAGTTGCCACATCACATTATTGGTAATTACTGGTTTGTGTTCACAGCACTGGTGCAGAGGGCCAGACTAGGAGCAATTATATGGCTGTGAGGAGACTGCTGTGTTTGTCTTCCCAGGGCTCTTTGCTTTATCTTCCTCAGCCCTCCTCCTAGGATAAGGATGAATAGGCAGCTGATCAACTGAGCAACCGCCATATGGTTCAGCGTGCAGCTAAACGCATCCAAACATAACAGAGCAGGCCTGGCGGTGTAAGGGTTAACATTCCAACCCATTTCCCACACTTAGAATAAAGTCTTGGGTACAGGCAATGAGAAAACATTCTAGTCAGAAAGCTGGAGCCTTTTTATCATGGGCACAGAGCCTGCAGGCAGCTGGTAAATAAACTTTTTAGGATAACATGGCCATCAGAGAGGGGACTTTCCTCTCTATTTAAAGAAACAGATTTCACTCCTTCTAGGGCTCTCAGCTTTCGATGGATTATTCACAGAGTATTTCCAGGCAGGAATCCATGTCTTTCATTTGGAAATAGAAGCAATTATTTTACTGACGCAGTAAAGTTGTTTGCATTAAAAGCCAAGCAAAATGAGAAAGCAAAAAAGTAGTCGTTTGAATCGACTTGTTTATTTGTATGCGATGCTGTGAAAATAAATGTTTTTCTTTAAGAAGAAGAGCCTTGATTTGTAGCGCTTTGTCTTTCTTATTGACTCGCTGTTTGCAGATGTAGTTAATCCTTTGCAAAAACAAATACGTACCCACTGCCATTGTTTTGGGTAGTAGCATACGTGGAGTTTCAGCCATCGAAATGCCACGTGGATTGGGTCCCAATAATGTGACTGGAAGTGTTTCAAAGCCGCAATATGACTTAAACTGGAAGCAGTAACCATGAGAAAATATATTCTCTCTGCCAGTTGAGTGGGCCTGGCCGAAATTTGAAATTGATGGGCCGCATTTATTTCAAATTCCCCTGCCAATTTTTTCATTCACCAACACCATTTACTTACATATGCCTGGAATTCATGGGTGCACATGTGTGCAGGTAAGGAGGCCTAGCAGGCAGGCTCCTCCCTCTGCTTGCTCTCTGCTGTGCTGAGGATGTCCTTGGTGCCCCGCAAGCCACATATGACAGCCCTAGTGGCCTCATGCAGACCCCGGGCCACGTTTGAGAACCCTGGTGTAGGGAATATTTTTGTAGGATCTCAGCTGCCCTTAAGGATCCAAAATGAAATCTATAAATTATAAACAACGTTCCGTTGACTAGCACATCTCTGAGTGCTCCTGCATGATGCTGATTGGTTTGTGGAATTCTTATTAAGTGTGTTAGTCACATTGCTCACCTAAAGAGCCACCCTGAAAAAAATCCACGTGGTTGGCACCGTAGTTATTTCTACACAGTATAAATAATATATGTACAGTTCTGCTCCCGCAGTCCTTACTGATCTTTCTAGTTATCCTGCAGTCATTTAATGTACTGATATTAAATGGTTGCTTTTATTGTTTGCTGTGTGAGACAATAAGCCACAATTTTTACTCAAATATCTGTTGCCCAGTTTCCCACCACTTACCCTATTCTGTAAGTAGGGACCTGAGGCCCTGCAGGATGAAATACCCAAATAAATGAAGTGTAGCAGGTTTCTAGTGTAGACCCACAGGGGGTTGTGGGAAATAAAGGCTAGCATTGCACTAGTCATTACATTATTGCATCTTCATGTATTATTTTATAATTTAGTGCATGTTTCTTTTGCTGAAAAGGCATAGGCCTGATGCATAAGATGCGCTGGGGCTCCTCTCCTTACTTTTATGGGGGTCCACCGATTCAGGTTGTGGCTTGTGGGGCCACTAAAATAGAAGTGGGGGCAGAACTATGCCGGGCCTCTTCCTGCTATTTACCAATAGAAGCTGCCACCCCTGTTTCCACTATATCTATGCCCAACATGATTACTAATAACTGAAAGCTCTTGGATGTCTGTGGATTTTTCCGTTTGTTTTACTGATTCTATTTCTGTAGGCTTCTTATAATTTGTGCTTTAAATGCTGGCGTCAAAATGCCTCACCCCTAGAAAGTATAACCTGCTTACTTTT
Source organism: Pipa carvalhoi (assembly GCA_021901965.1). Taxonomy (NCBI): domain Eukaryota; kingdom Metazoa; phylum Chordata; class Amphibia; order Anura; family Pipidae; genus Pipa; species Pipa carvalhoi. The sequence continues at coordinate 5,963 of JAKJJM010045103.1, forward strand.
CTTTCTTTTCTGTTGTTACTGAACATGGTATAATTTACTGGCAGTCATTCATCCAGGCCTTGGTAATGTCCACCATAGCATACACTTCATTTGCCACTATAAACTCTCTCCCATATTATTTAAAAGAATTTTATATGGCATTAGTGCTATTCATCTGTATTAGCCATGCTATGCTTTCTCCAGTGCTGCAAATGCAGGGATGAGGGTGAGGGGTGGTATAGGGCCTAGGGGGTAGTGCCAGACAGTTACCTATGGGCTGCTGTGCATTGACATAGTCCATTACAAGTGGTGACTGGGCACTAAATAACATAACTAGGACACACTTAATGGGCAGAAGAACCATTTTCTTCCTTAAAGTTCTGTTTCTTCCATACCTTGTGTGACAGAAAATGAGAAAACTACAGAGGAGATAGACACAAGACAGTGCATTTCTTCTGCAGTCTTCTAGACACAACACAAATGTATATATATCCACCAGGGGTGCCTGATCTAAGATTCTCCATCTTTTGTATGTGTTGCAATTCCCAGAATTCATTAAGAGCTGAAGCATTCTAAGAATTCCTGCTTTTTCTTTACTCGGTAGTGGAGAGCAATACCCTTTACTCAATATATGTACGTATATGGAAGTTAGAACAACCACCTGCTTTATTTAATTTACTTTGTTTTCTAAGGCAGGAGCTCCAAAACTACTTCTTCCAAACTACATATCTCACAACCCCCAGACAATATCTAGATGGTTGAGAGTGATGCAAACCTTTGTTCAAGAACAGCTGAGTGGATACACTTTGGGCACCCTTGACCCAAGGAGATAAAAAAAACAACACAAAATATAAGCGCAAGATAATCTCCAAACAGCACCATATTTCAGGGTATCAATACTGGGTGTTTGACTGAATGAAATGTACAATATCAGCTACAGACCGCACTAAAACATTAAACAATATACATGTTTTCTTGGCCTTACAGAAAAATATTTATACATACAAAATTGTTATATTTCCAGAAAGAATCATTAAATAGTCACTAAGATGTTCCGTTAAGGCAACAGTCATTGTTAGTGCAGTACAGCCCTGTATCTCCCAGGATCCTCAGGCATAATTTTCCCACTCAATCAAATCGTAACCAACCTTCCCCCTTTCATTCAGCAATAACAATCCTTAAGCAGTAGAATTTGGAATAACTGTTGCTTTTCATTTTCTTAGGTGGGCAACATAACGAGCTGAAATGCCACTCTACTGAAAGTAGCTTCTCAGGTGATCTATGTGGACACCTTGTTAGCCTGAAGAAACATGAGCTGAATTGTGCTGAAGGGCCGCTGAAACACCCAGCTGTTGAATTCTGGACAGGCACTTATACTTGTCAGGCTCAGTGTCATGTGGAAGTTGAGATGGGATGCACATAAATAGCATCGAGCATGCAGGTGAAACAGAGCAGCTCGAACGACAGTTCAATGTCTCTCCAGCATATTCTCTGTCTTGGCCTGCAGCCTTTGCTGTGTCTCACAACCATTTGATAACTAAAACAGTTCTTCCATATATTATTTAGCATTAGGAGCGGTGGATAGATGTCAAAGAAATGGCTTTGTTAAACCGAGCGAAAGACAATCTGTACATGAAAATAACAATATAACATTTCAGACATCAGCAGCAACACATGTTCACAATGGGACAACTCTTCTTGTAGGTCGCTTTGAGGTTTCCCCTACTGTAGGCCTAAAATGTTGAAAGTTTCATAGCCTGTTCCCTCAAGCCTCAGATGCCATGTTAACTTCACAATATCTGGCACATCAGCTACTCCCTACAACAATAGCCTCCTTGTCTGATCTACCCCTAACGACAACACTTTTTAGTCCCTGCCATTCTGAAGACCATTCATTACATCTTTCATTCATAAAGACTTGAAAGTAAACTATTTGACATTAACTTCTTTACCAGGACCCTAGTCTTTTCTCTCTCTTGGCCAACTATGCTTCATCTTTTTTCCAGTAACCTTCTTAAAACCCCAGTCACCCGACTCCGCAGAGGGATTTTAAAACTGAATGATGGGCTGTAGAAGAACCCCTGTCTCACCAAAGTGGCCACAAGTGTAGAGTATGTAGATTACTACCCTACATGTCTTTGTTCATCACACACCTTTAGGGTGCTACTTCAAGCAATTATTTATATAATTATATTCCCAGGTGGCATACCACAACTCATAAATGCAGATGTGTGACAGAAGTGAGACTTAGCATAAGGTTATCATATCAGGATATTCCCATTGTTTCCTGTTTCCACTTCCATTGACAATGCATGTCAGAGTGGGCCTGACTTTATGTATGAAGATGAGTCGTGTCTTTTCACTGACATTCATCAGTATTTAATTATTGAAAATAATAGGTCCACGCTATTCCAATAAGGCTTTAATTATCTCAAAACATCATCCCACAATTCCCTTGTAATAGTTTATCTGGTGTTAAGTTGTAATTTATGTTCAGATATTATCCCACCTGCAACATGAATATCCAAACAAGGCAAGTTTTAGTACAGTTTTGACTACAGCAAGTCAAGTTGTGTTTGCCATTAGTCAGTAGCAGAGTTGAAAGGTTAAAGTGAGAATAGCGGTTTAAGTAATTAGACAAGAACACCAGACATCAAAATACATTTTTTTTCTGCTTCCTCTTCCTGTTTTCCTTGTGAAAAAGAAAACAGTCTGAACTTATTGGATTTTGTAGCTGACCTTGCCTCATTTAACTGCCGCGGGACAAGTCTAGAGGGAGCTCGGCTTTCTTATGAAGTAGCAAGAGTTCAGGCGACTTGCCCTTTAATTTACCTTAGATTTCCTTTCAAGTGTGTTTTGTTCCAGGAAATTCCCTTTTGGAAGTGTTTTTTGGAAATGTTTTGCTAATGTCCCTTTATTATCTGCATCCCTAGTGAAAAAGAAAGCAGCAGCATTATCCCCTTAGCAAAGAGGTTAAGAAGGGTAAGTGTGGGCAACATGGACTTACATTCAGTTGTGAGGGATTTGAATACATGAAAACAAATGCCTTCACTTATCTTGTTATACATTGTTCAGTGAGTTTTAAAAATACTTATGAGCAGAAAAGGGGAAAGTGTCAAGTATTATGCCAGAATAATAGATGATCATGCACAGATTTCAAACATGAATAGACATTTCAGTCATTTCTTGATTATTATGTGCATTAATCCTTGAACAGGTTTTGCCAAAGGAATGCTTATAGAATATAAACAGGGGTCATATGACTTACCTTTTAAAAACATTTTCATGGGAATTAGTTGTTATGGGTCTAGTAATGCATATCAACCAATAGGAGCTATGCATTCACTTGTAAAAAATTATGAAAGTCAACATTTGATTGGTTGCTATGGGTTCCTAGACCCCTTGCAAACTTGTTCCCATGATAATGTTTAGGTAAGTCAAATTGGCTAAAAACAATACAGTTTTGGAATGAAGAATCATGGGCCCCCAGAAGAACTAAACATAATGCCCCATACATATATACAAATGTTTGTAGTCGTGCATGTTCTGCAACATTATTACATGGCAGAAAAGAATATTCTATGCCACAGTGAAGCATAAAGTTGCTGAATTAAAATGGTTAGTATTAAAAGCTGTAACAGAGGGGGTAATATAAAAAAAGGATGCTGCTCCAAAGGGAGGCATATTGGATACAAAAGCTTAATAGCTTACATCCATAAGGGCTGAACAGGGGCTTAGCGTGGGGGTGGGGCGGGGGGGGGGGTGGCGGTCCGGCCCGGGAGGCACATGGGGCGGGCACACTGTGGGGGCAGCATTTTCCCGACCAAAGGGGCGGCCGCCTCCACCGCCCCGGGTGTCACAAACTGTGGCTATGGCTCTGGGGCTGAATGAAATGTGGGCACTAAAACTTTTTTCTGTGATTTCAGTTACTGAACTGTGTTACATATGTGTACAGGATAGAATGCCTCTGTAGTGTGTTAAAATCACAAGATACCATTTGGTACCAGAACACATAGGGCCTCGCTCATTGTCAAGAGGGTGAATTCACCTGTCAAATTCACCTCACTACAATTCGGGTCGCATCACCCAAATAGACATGAATTTGCTTCTCAAGATTAACTAAGTGGTGAATACATTTGTCAAACAGGCAGACAGCAGCAATCGCTGTCACATGCGTAGTGTGGCATAGTCAGTCACAGTGGTGTAGCATGCGTTTGTGGTGCCCGGAGCGGACATGCAAGCGGGGGTCGGGGGGTGCTATCGTGCAATTGTGTGTGTGTGGCGGGGGGTGCTAGCGGAGGTTGGTGCTAGCGCCCCCTCTTCCCCTCCCCATGCTACGCCACTGGCCACTGATATCTTTGCAGTTAAATAAATGAATTGTATTGCTTTCTGTCTGTTCTTATCTTTACTGATAGCAGGCATGTTGTTAAACAGACCTTACCCAGTCCCAATGTTTCCTATGGTGCTTTAGAAAATACATATTCAGGATGTGCATCCAAAAGCCCAGTTTTTAAAACTAAATATCATACTTCATAGACACCAGTTAGAAGTTTTAGAAGCACAGATTGAATATTTAGTAACTATAAACGCATTTGAAATATTTTAATTTTTTAGTGTTACTGTCATTTAATGTTGTTTACTGCAACTAACTCCTGGGCCACCTGCATAAACTATGGCAGTAACTGGTACTCGGCACTTGCTAGAATTAGCTGGCACTGGAGGCCAATTTCCATTAACTGTAATTCATATATTTATATCTGTCTGGCACTGAGAGCCTCATTGACTAAAGTGCAAACTCACCTGTTGAATTCACTTCGCTACAATTTGATTCGCATCACCAAAATAGTCACAAGTTCACTTCTGAGGACTGACTAAGTGGAGAATACACTTGTCAAACAGGCAGACAGCGACAATCACTGTCAGATGCGTAATGTGGCGTAGTCAGTCAGATAGAAGTAGGATGAGAAGTTATGCGGAGTGAGGTGAATTCGACAAGTGAAGGGCAGTGACATCAGTCTCACCATGTGCCACTAACTGTATTCTGTGAATATTCTATCTATTTCTATGTCACCTTGTCCC
>JAKJJM010045105.1:0-10239 GCA_021901965.1 Pipa carvalhoi
ATTTCCAGATTATGGAAATCGAAAAATACCGATTTCCATAATCTGGAAATCGGGACCGCAGTAAAGTCGGAAAGCCCGGTACCGGTCTTTCCGACTTTACTAAATACCGCCCTGTGTGTTGTGTCCATTTCAATGCACATTGTCCAGCATGCCCAATTGTAACATATTTCAGGTTTTCATGCCCATTGTAATTCCTGGAACTGGTTTGCTGCATGTTCCAGATGATGTGAAGCATTAATCTAAGGGGAATTTTTCATGCTTAAGTCCTCAGAAACAAACTGTTTGGCGGCTCCCACTGACAAGTATAAAGACAAATATGCAGAGAATGAATGTTCTGTGCATGCAATAATCTATGCCCTTGAGCAAATACAGATAATCATGACTTAGAGCTAAGTTTTGTTTTGTGAGACATTCTTAGCTGCAATGATTCAGATCTATTTAAAAATAAAAAGCACACTGATATATTTTTCTTTTTACTACTGAAGTTAGGAAATTGCTCTTAATGAGACAACAATATGGAGGCACATGTTGCTCCATGTCTACATCTGTATATAAGGGGGATTTGTTGTATCATATACATAAATGGAGGCATTCTAGTGTTGCATGAAATTTTCACTAGTGATTATAAACTCAAAGGGGCATATTTCTCAAAGTGCAAACAGCTGGGTAAACTCTAATTGACTGTAATATGGCGAATCCCCAGTCAATTCATCACATTACGACAGTTGCGTACTTATGCATCTCTTCACATGCATGTGAAATTTGGCTATGGATCAGGCGTCAGAGTGTGTTGAAATGCTCTGAATTGAGCAGGTTGACTTCACTAGATCAAAGTGGCGAAATATGGGGCTGATGGTTAATATTTGGTGTAAGGTAACTGTAAACTCAAAAGACAAAAAATATATCAACAATTAGCAACAAGAGTAGTGAGTAAGGTATAGTATAGACAATAGTGGTGACCAAATTGTAACTAAAATGGCGACAAGGTCCTTCCTTGTAATAAGCCCTGCTTGTTAATATTATTTTGACATTAATCTAAAAAAAGATACAGTTAGAGTCAGAGTGCCTCCTTTAAGCAGATTCATGGGAATCATGGGAAAATTACATCATTTCACTTCACTTGATTGAGTTCTCATCACTGCGCATCCACTACTATTTGATTGACTATGCCTGACTATTCAGAAAATAGCATTCAACACTGTTTGTGTCTTCAAAAAGGGAATCCACTGCTTAGTGAAAAATGAGTAGTGACTTCTCCCCTGTCGTTCCATAGTGATATGAAATGGCATAAATTTGCTGCACCTGGCAAGTTTGAACTTTGATGAATAAGCCTTAATGTCCTTTTCAGTGGCTGCCTAATAACAATGCTTCAGCTGGGATAAGCAGAATGACATACCCAGAAGGCATATTCCATGAACAAAGCAAACTTTATCTCCAAATTCCACTTAAGGGGTCCCTGAGTTATTATTATTACTAATAATAATAATGCCAATCAGTAGCTTTTTTCAATTATTGAAACCATAATTTATTAATAGCTGCATCTCCTGTAGGAAATCTTTATGTCTTTGTATACCCTCTGCTTTACACTGGCTGCCTCACAACTTTCAACTTGGTGCTATGGGCATTAATCCAAACTGCTTTGTAAGTCACTCTTGCCTACCCACCTACCCTGTGTGTTCAGGCAGAAGCAGGTATAACTCACTCCAAGTTGTGGCTTTTCATCAGGACATATTTCTCTTAGAAGGAAAAGCTAAAGATTTGTATAACTGAACATCCTAAAGAATTCTGGTATAATAAAACAGCATGGCCTTCTTATACCTATTAAATCTGTTATCTCTGCATGCTGTTTCTTAGGGGTTCTTTCAGTGAGTTTTGAGTGTTTTGTTTTAAGCATATAACATAAGATTACCTACTGTATAATTTTACCATCAATTAGATTTTGTTTTTTATGTATTACTACACATAAAGTAAGATTAAATTGCAGGATGTGTCATGCTAATGCTCTGTTAGGTGGTTAATGTATTACCTGTTAAAGAGGCTTTAACAAGAGCCTACTGGTATTTCTTTTTATGAAGGAAGGTGTTCCTTGCCATAAGGTATGATTGAAAGACTTTGGCTTTTTAAGAACTATCATTATAAAGTGTGTAATGAGTATTTACAACTATAATTACTTCTTAAAGGGATCTATAATGAGAGCAGTAGGAATTTTTTTATTTAACCCAAAGCAGTTCATATCCTACATAGCACTGTCCATTATATCTATTTATTTTTTCTTACCTTAAGGTTTACCCTTGATAGAGATGTAAATCTTGTTTTGATGGATCGTGTTATATTGAACAGCAGAGCAGTCTGTGTATGCTATTTATTTTCTTAAGTGACTTGAACTAAACACAGAATAAAGAATGTTATAATCCAGTGCAGGCTTACAATGCAAAACCATAAACTGCTGTATACAATATCTCACCCATTTAATTAATTATAAGTAGCAGTAATTTATGTTTTTCTGTCATGAAACTATTATTTGCAAATGCATGCAAGTAACAGCTGCTTCTCAAGTAATGTCTTTTTGAAGGGTTTAGTGTGAAAAGAAATGATCCATTTTTATATTTTTTCTGGAAACAAACAAACAAATCTGTATTTGTATCAGGGTAATAAAGAACTGGGTATGGGCAGTGTGTAATCAAACAAATGACAAAATTGTAACATTTCCACCTCTAGCAACTCAATGACTTTTACCCAAGTCAGTTTACCTTTAGCAGCTAATTAGATATTTGTGTTAATGAGGCAGTAAACTGGTAAACTGCTGATTGGCTGGAGTAAGAAACAGGCTGGGAAAAACATTGCCATGTTATTGCATTGATTATAAGGTTTTGCTTTTTATTTCTTGCACATTTGTTTCAGCAAAGATTTCTCTGGTTAAACAAATGGAATAGTTACATTTATAACCTTTTTCCTGTTTTGATTGCGATGATTTGGTATGTGAAACGCTCTATATAAAGGTTCCGTCCTGAATGAATCTGGAGGTACATTCTGAAACATTCTGAAAAATGTTTTGGAAATGGTGCAAAAGAAATAGAAAACATCCATGTGGTTTTAAACAGGTTTACGCATTTTTCAACATTTTTAAAGCTCTTTCCCCCCAAAGTCAGATTTTTCTTGGATCCGGTGTTTTTGGACTAACCAAGCTGGGCTTCTACTGTTCAACATAAGTTAAAGCCTAAGCCTTCTTCAGCAACAGGTCAAATTACTGCTCAGGTTGGTGCCACCTTTTTACCATGTACTGATGCCATTTTTAAAGCATGCACAGGTCAGTTGAGTCTGCCTTTGCATTAAATTTGTCCTGAGCCATTGCTACCGAAATAGTATTTTATAATGATATTCTTAATACATGTGTCTACCTCTTAGTCTAGTTATATTATATATAACACAAACTGTATAACAGCATTTGCATGTACTTTAGATTGTGTGTATCTACTAACAGCTTAGAAAACAATAAATATTAGAGTTTAGAGACAAGCATTTGATTCATGTTATAATCCCAATGTATATATGTCTTAGTATATTAAAAATAAATACATTTATATATGTTTGTTGATGATGTAACATATATGATGTTATATATATATATCATCTTTCAAGTAAAAACATAATATTAATAAAGCAAAGCATTACAGTAACAAACACATAATACAAATATCCAATTAGTCAACAAATCTTAAAATGATAGTACAATATAGATACAGTAGGGGGCATTATGTTTTATAACACTCTAAAACTATTTGCTATTATAACTTTCCTTTAGACGAGCAAACTCTTGGTGATGCCTTTGTATTACCCATTATGTAATACTGCAAGAGTATGTTTTAACAATTACAATTGCCATGATCCAGTATCAATCACAAGAGAAAATAAACAGTTAGTGCCAGTTAGAGCTTTCTGGAGTTATTGCTTCACTTACAATAACTGTATGTGTTGCAGTGCTGCCATGTTTCAGAAATAGCTTGGGATATATGACTGCATTTTTCATATAAGGTATTCGGTCACAGGAAAAAGTTATTGGTAGAAGGTTTTGCAATGTCTCATTGATGCTCTGAGACATTTACTCACTAGATGGGTTCAGTAGCAGGTTGAACATGTGACATGGAGGAAAGTAGAATACAAATATATAAAATAAATAAATAAATATTTCACATAAAAACTGTGATATGACACTCCCTTAATGATAGCATCTGATACATCTCAGAAAGGTCCAACTACTTCTTACAAAAATTAGCATAAGGTAACATAATACTTCCGATAATGTGGCATTTATTCCATTTATTAGGGCCAGTTCAACTGAACCATCTAAGACAGCGGTCCCCAACCTTTTCTGGATTGGGAACTGGTTCTCTGACCAAGAAAAGGTTTGACAGACCAGTGGGAGGGTGGATGGAGCCAGTGCACGCTGATGGCCACATGACAGTGACACCTCAGCGCTGCAAGGCAGCAGTGTTAACTACCAAGCCACCACACTGCCCATTTGATATGATTTTAATCAGATGAAGAGATGATAACCCATCAGAATGCAGATGGTTCTTCCCTGAGCATAAGTGGAAGTGAGGTCACATGGCCTTTTCTGATGGATCATCCCTGCAGGACATGTAGTTTGCTCTTTACAGAAAAACATTATATCTTATGATCACATTACAGAACAGAATTGTACTCAAGTGCAGCATGCTAAAAAATAATCTATAAGGCTAGGAATACATGGACTATCTGTATATAAATTGCTTCATCTGGGTGCAAGTAAGCTTTATTGATTCCTATGGGCAAACATCATGGGCTACACTCACCACTATAGTTTTTAGCAGTTAGAAAGAAATATATATATTACAGTAAATATATAGAAAGCATGTAGGTATAGTTATACAACAAAAATATCTAATAACTACAATACATATGCACTAAACTTCTGTTTACTGCATGCCGTGTTAAGTTATATGCATGCTTAAGATCAAAAGCATGGCAATGCATTTTTTTTTATAGCTAGATTTTAGCTTTGCAGGACCTGCTGACTTCTAAACTGTAACAGCCTGTTGTATAAAGAAAGATAGTAGCAAAGATCCTAGAAGGATCTACAATGCACTGACGGTAACCTCAATTAAAAATGGTTTTGAATGAATATCATTATAAAATAAAGACACAAAAAGTCTGTGTGTAATACAATCTGTACATGGAGGCTTTTGTCCATTTTGGAGAGCTCAAACAAATAAAGATTTCATGTATCTTGCATGATGCCATGAAACAGTACCTGTGCAGATTATTCCTGTTTTTGTATTGTTCAATCATTTCTGTCATCAGCACTTCTGATTTTTTTTTGTCTGCAGTTCCATGTGGGTTAAGAGTCCCCTTTCCACTGTTTGCTCACAACATTCTAAACAAATGTTCATCGACATGCTCTGATTTCGTCTTTTCATCATTAACCAGTGTTTTGTGAAAAATCCATACTGGCATTTTGATTTCAAAATGCTGTTTCTAGTATGGGCTGTGTATACCTGCTGCAGAAATACTTATTCTTTTATAGGGTCATGTTAGAAATGTGAATTGTGTAAATGTGCTAAGCTCACTTAATCCAGAAATGGAATCTGTAACATATCAGTTTATTGGACTGATACTGTTACATTTACAAAAAATAAATTATATTAAGATACCAAAAATGACTTCTGTGGTTTTAGTGATAGTTGCATAACTATAAATATTTGAATATTATACTGACGATACTAAAATATTCTTTATGCTCTACATGAAAAAAACGCGCTGGCACTTTTACACAAAATAAATAATATATATAATATTTCATAGCATATAATGAAGGGATTACCTAGAAATGAACTTTTATTTTGTTTCCATCAGTGGTCTGACTGTCTTTATACTTTATCCTTATTTTCTTTAAAAGCTGAATTTTTTGTTTTCTACTTTGAGTTCTAAGGATGTCAAATTAAACTTCTACTTGGTTGCTTGGGTCACTAGCCCTAGCAACCACATAGTTGTTGTAATAAAATTCTGTAGGAGAAATTGGGGAGCCCTTGAAAAGTCAAATAAAATTACTTTCTTAAAATAAAATAAACAAATAGTCTTACTGCATTCAAACTATGTTTTGATTGATGTGAGGCTTTCTGATTTTAGCAACCAGAAAACAGAATAGAAATGTGAATGAAACAAAACTCAGACTACTGCTGCCTTTAACTGACTAAATGGTCATTTTTAGGTTAACCTTCCTTTCCCATAAAATCTTGGTTCTAAAATATAAACCATTGATTGTGACCAGGTTATTGGATATTGGCATGACCTATACTGAAGCATGTCCGCATACTTCTTAATGTTACACAAGATATGTTCATACTTGATTATGTTTTGTGATTTTATCTGTACTTCTTCCTAGTGTGCTTGATTTTGCTAGTCATTTCTGAATGATTTAGCAATTCAAGATGTAATTGTTTTGTGCTGTGCATTGTGACTTGTATTTTTGTGTCTGTGTTTTTTTTTGTTATCCTAACTTGGAGTTCATTCCAACAGCATACTATAATGATGTTGGAAATGCCTATTTGCAAAGCCATGCTTTGTAAGCTTTGCTGTGTTGTTTTGTTTTAGTCTTTATGTTTATTATGAATTGGAAATACTTATTATGTTACTGCACCCAGTGACTCATTCTGCCTTAGCATCAGTCTGTACAAAAGAAAGGCCTTTTGGCCATTTTGAATTTTAAAAATTACTGCAGTGTTAAAAGGATACTATCATCAACAATTTATCATCCCATTTGACTCTTTACAGTAGGTTTAAATCAATAATCTAGATTCCTTTTACACAATGATCTAATTTTCTTAAGATGTTAGACATGCGATCCCCTTTTCAAAAAATTACATATTTATTAATATTTAGTACTGTAAAAATGTTTGTAGTAACTAAACAGAACTACTTTTTCTGTTTCAGATACCTAGGGCCAAATTCCATAAGCTCCGTAAGCCGCTCTGTTCGCCTGTTCTTGAAGTGCATGAAGCGCGACTGCGACTATTTCAGTGGCCGCGCCTCATGCACTTCAGGGAAATGCCTTCGCAAAGGCATTTCCCCAGAACTACGGAGCTTACGGAATCTGGCCCCTAATGTTAATAAGAACAGTGGCACTACACAACTGCGTTTCTCATTGAATTAAATAAGATCCTGTTCCTAGGGAATCTTGACATTGTGTTGCCTCTGTATATCTATGAAATATAGTCAAGACATTGCATCCCTATCCATAGTTTAGTCTTTGGATCAGTGGTTGTTGTTATTTGTTACTAAAGGTTGGTAATATTTTAGTTGTAAAGCATGACAATACACTATAGAAGCAGTAATGTTGGCTATAACTTTCTCAGAATTTAAAGGAATCCTATTTTTTCTCAACAGTGATCTGCTTCTCTTAAAATGGATAGTGTTTTTGAGGTGCAAATAAAAATACTTTGTTGATAGTGTCTTTTTGAAGAAAATGACATTTATTTTAAATGTCGGCTGCACAACCTTAGATTTCCACTCTAATAAAGAAGTATCTTAGAATGGCATTGTAGTATTCCCAATGTTGCGTCAGTGGGTGCAGTAACACATACAAACTGTATACTAATTTTCGTGTCAACGTTTTATTTCAGTTGGTCCACCTACAGACTTAAAATATGATATAGTAAATGAAAATTCTGTTCGCATGTCATGGCAAAGGCCGGCTGAAAGAATAAAGGGCTACAAGATTACTATCGTCCCTACAATTGGTAGGTTATAATTCTAAAGTCTATTAAGGTTAATTGAAAACAGCAATTTCTAAAGCATCATCAGATATCTCAGAAATCACTCCTTAATTTATTGAAACTGTTTGGACTTCCACTGCCCATTTTATTGCATGCTTTATACATTCCCTTAGTTACACTAGAATCATTTTTATCAGTAGCTGCTACGCTGGAAGGTCAACCCCTCAATGACAGTTTTTTGGAAAAGTTGACTAGTTTTTTTAGTCTACATCAGGAGTGGCCAACCTTCTATTCATTGAACAGCAACTGTTAGCATGTTTAACACAGATAAACATCAGATTATGATGAAAAATCTAAGGAATTAAGCAGAATCAGATTCCTATGAAAACCAATATCAGATTCTTATGAAAACTCTAAGGAATTAAGCAGAATCTATATATATAATAATAATAAACCTCACAATCAGAGTCAAATTTCAGAGCATTCTATTGTCCTGGGTTGGAGCCAGTGAAACAATTTAATTTGTCCAGTTAGGCTGGGTTCACACGAGCGTATGATGCGCAGTGCATCATACGCTCATGAAACCCAGCCTCAAGATGCCGCGCCGCCAACCCCATTCAACTTACCTTGTTCTGGCCGTACGCTAGCAAAAATGCGATGGCCAGCGTACATCTGGCATTCGCACATGCACGCACACACGCTGTGCGCTCGTCTGGCCGTTACAAGGTAAGTTCCATAGAGTAGAGCGGTGCCACGTTTTTTTATTTTCATCTGAGCGTATGATGCGCTGTGCATCATACGCTCGTGTGAACCCAGCCTTAGGGAATCTAAAGCTGTTGGTATCACCTACCACCTAACTCATTTACAGCTTATTTCTTCTAACTTCAAGGTGTAGACACTTATAGTCCAGTAGTTCTATACACCTTACAGAAACCTGACCTAGAATCTGAATTCTAAATTAACCACTAATGTGAGTCTGGTTTATCTTTCTTATCTCATCCCTTATGGTTCTCCGGGAAGGAGGTCTCTAAAGAAATTACCTTTTGTAGAGACAATTACCATGTAGAGACAGTTGCTTTTACTACATTTGTATAGCTCAATAAAGAGAAAACTCCAAGCATCCCAACACTGGGATTGGGGACAATAATCGTCATCCATAAATGTACTCAAAGGAATGGAAACACAACATTTATCAGACTATAAAATGCTAGAACACCCCATTCAGCTGTTCCAATAAATGATTATGTGTTTTTAGAAATTAAGTGGTTTGTCAAAATATGGAAACATGTCAAATGTGATGGTAAGCCAAGGAGGCTGATGACCTTATTCTTCCTTAAATTTAGTAAAGTGAGTGCCTTTATAATGCTTTTCAGATGGACCTGCAAAGGAACTGGATCTTCCAGCTTCCTCAACACAGACTGTACTAACGGAACTTAAACCAGATGTGGAATATGTTGTGACAATGGTTTCATATGATGAATTAGAAGAAAGTTTACCTGTATTTGGCCAGCTTACAAGTAAGTATTCATGAGAAAATCTTCATTTACATAGAAACAAACTATTTTTGTTTGTAAAACTCTAAGTAAACGGTTGACCACATAACAGTGAATTCATATCTCATGAATGGATATTACTTTTTACACTTTGTTTAAATAATTACTCACATACTAAAACAAAGACTTTCTAAAAAATATACTTTTAAAGTGCAGTAGATAGTGCCTTTTTAACTTCACCATAAACAAATTATAAAATGCTGTATTAACACTCAAATAGCCACGGTAGGACAATTACTCTCTGAATTTCTTTATAAGCAGTGTAAAAAAGTACACACCCACTATAAAGGGTGTGATACATTATGAGTAGAACAATTATGTTTAATTATCCCTTAATATTATAGTGTAACACACCTTCAGGTTCTACATCTGCCTCTGTTCTTTTCCTAAGCATATTGTTACTAAAGATCACTATTTACTCCTTTTTTACCTTGCTGGTTGATCAACTAAAATGCAGCTTTTCAAACTCACAGTAAGGGCAAAATTTACAAAAGTAGAAAATTATTTTTTAGACTTTTTCACCTGTTTACGCGGTGAAAAACGGACAGATTTTGCCATGAAAAATGCTGAAAAATGGGGGCAAAAAAGGTCCAAACTGTAATTTTCGACCTTTTCGACCATTTTCGTGGTGAAAAATGAGTGAAAAAGTAAAAAAAATCATTTTCTACTTTTGCAAATTTCACACTTTAGGGGGAATATGCCTCATAGAATGTAAAGGGCGAAATTTATTAAGCCCGAAAAGACTCAATTGGAGTCTTTTCGGGCTTAATTTGCCCAGTCCCAATTTCCATAATCTGGAAATCGGGATTCTTGCGGGAGGTTAACCTCCCGCGAGAAAGTCGGAAAGACCGGTACCGGTCTTTCCGACTTTAATAAATTCCGCCCAAAGTGTAATTGTGTAAATGTGAATGTCATGTAATGCACTTGCATACAAG
>JAKJJM010045106.1:0-13431 GCA_021901965.1 Pipa carvalhoi
TCACATTCCACATTAGACAAAAAATGTCTGCCTAGTACAGGAGCTTATCAGTGCTCTGTACTTAATTATCCAGCTTCAGATGAAACAACTACAGGGATGCATGGCTTCTCACTAAGGTATAGTACAACATATGTAAAGATGTAATTTGACCTATAGTTCTCCTTTTAATCTGGGGAAATGAAACTTGAAAATGCGACACAATACACCTTGTTGAATTCACTACTGTGACAGACTCCAATGCTTGCTAAATAGGCAAAGTACCTGTGTTTGCGCAAATAAAGTGGTGCAAAGTGCTCTGTAATTCTGAGACTGTCTCAAATTCACAGAGTTTGCTGAATATGCAGAAGTGGCAAATAAATATGAATTCACACCTTTACGCAAATATTTGGCCTTTAGTGAATAAGCCCCACAT
The DNA here is from genome assembly GCA_021901965.1 of Pipa carvalhoi. Taxonomy (NCBI): domain Eukaryota; kingdom Metazoa; phylum Chordata; class Amphibia; order Anura; family Pipidae; genus Pipa; species Pipa carvalhoi. The sequence goes on from JAKJJM010045106.1 coordinate 413, forward strand.
TCTTGATTTTTACAGAACCTTTCCCACTAAACTCCGTAGATTACTACCAGGCATTCTCCTGTTTTAGTAATTGCAAAACATTATATTTCAGCATGAATAATGCAATAAACTCTTGTTTAAACTGTAAAATGGAACTATATAGCCTGTTAAGTGAACATTGAGCATAACAATTGCTCTTTATTTGTAATGTAATGAACACTGTTTGTATGACATACTCCAATCTGTAACTGTAAAGACCCTGTCAGTTGTGGAAACAGAAGATATGCATGCTCCTTGGAGCCCAGCCATATATAACACACTGACATTTTTTGTGCATTTTTCTTATAGCTTCAGTTGAACTACTTTGGCAATTACATCCCCAATGTTTGGGCACCTGAAACTGGATGTGGGACATGTGACTTAGATATGATTGATTTATCTGCTGTAACTGTAAGTATATACACTTCATTATTATATGTTTTTGTATGTTTTTATTAAATGTGACCCTTTACTTATATTCTGATATATTTTATGTTGTACCATGCTATTTACAAAGCCTTTTTCACCTAGTGCTAATTATTTTCTTTCAGCACCTCTGTGTAGAGGGAGTGGTATTCTGCCAATCAGAGGATATTACCAGAACATACAGGCCTTTTTTTTTTTTTCCGTGCACTTCCTATGTGTACTATGTATTATATTATATATTATATATGTGCTATGAAACAACAAAGCAGCGTATCGCAGGGTATCTGGAAAAGGGGTATAAGCACAGGGTAAAAATTTAAAGGCCAAGGTATTTAAAATGTTGGTTTGCTATAAATTAAGATTGGTTGCCTATTGTGGTCTTTGTTATGTAAACCTCAATGACCAAAGTAATGTGTAGTTTTATTTCATAATTGGAGGTCTTGAGTATTATTTATAACCTCTGTAATGATTACATGTATGGAGGAGACCTAAGCTTGTTTCCAGTTGCAAGCCAGTGACATAGTAGTTATTTATGTGTAAGTGTGTGTAGTATTGCTTCTCCTGCTCTACAGAGTAGATTTGCAGCTGTTGGGGTTGGATGTATGTCAAAGCCTTTAGCTTTGGAGAAGAGACTGAAGACTACTGCCTGAAGTATTTTCAAGTCCATATTAATCACAAAACAAGATATGAATGTGCCAGCTCCTAAAATTCTAAGCCAAAACATAGAGGGTAAAGGGTAGCTGCTGTTCAGGCTGGCTCTAATTAAGAACAAAAATGTGATCTATTTGCAACATAAAGCAAACATTTTTTCCCAAACCAACACTTCCTGTTGTTTGTTTAGCGTGGCCCAGACTTACAGGAACTGTTTTTTCTTTATCAGTGATGGTGCATTCTACTGTAGCATAAATATGTTTGTGGAGCCTGTGTGAGCCCCTATACTTAGTACACAGATGGCTTTGGTGACACTAAAACAAAGGTTATGCATATAAAAGTAATTATAGGTAACATAGCATTTCTAGCTTAAGTAACAATTTACTGGTAAACAGAAGATTGCAACTCCATTTGTATGCACGATGTTTCCCATGTGGCATATGGCCAGACAGTAGTGGAAGTAAATTAGGCTGCCATACAGTATTGCCAAGAATTTTGTTGTGTTCAAATCAAACCCATATGAAAGGGATTTCCTCGTAAACATAGACAAAGACTCATTCTAGAATTCTAGTAGTGTATAAATTTTTTGTAAACTAGCTTGCAAGTGCAAAAACACATCCAAAGGAAGTTATAGCTAAGGATGTCATGGGGCATCAAAAATACACCTTAGTAACAATTTTCTCCTTTGTTCAGTTTTCTACTGCTAAACGAGTTTAAGGTTCAGTAAGTTTGGAGGTGTCAGGGGATTGTTGCAAGTCAGCTGACATCTATGATATCATTGCCTTAACAGGTCACTTTTTGGCCTTTTATACATAGTAGCACCTAGTAGTGGCCTGGACTCTCCACCAGGAATCACTTTAGGACATATTTATGTCTTGTTTACATGTACCCTAAATTTAACAAACTGATATAAAATAATGTGCAGTGAAAGTCGTTGAACCTCCAGCTAGCAACATTCTGCTTTTGATCTCATTTGATAATGACCGTGGTAGCTTCAGATTCATTATAAAGGTTAAGGCCTTCCAAAGTAAATGTATGAAATAGTTTATCTGTACAGATGGTATGTTGGTTAAAGGTATCCGTATTTTAAGTCACATAAAATGTCCATGGTCTTACATATACAAGATTACAAATAATAAACTTGGAATAAAATATATTAATAAGCAAACTTTAAAGGGTATGTAAACCCTGTCTAAAAAGAGAGCCCCATTTACCTATTGTCAAGCAAAATAGCATTTAAGAAACTCCAACTCACCTCTTAATTCAGCAGAGCTCAATATCCCCCTGTAACTGCTTTGTCCCTGTGAATGAGTTCCCTGCTGTGTGTAGCCACGCCCCCTCCTTTCACTGACTTCCTTTCTCTACAGCTGACCACAGAGGCCATTGAACAGCTTTGATCTGCACATGCTCAGGGTTAGGAACAGGCTTTATATAAGGAGAAGGGAAACTGATTCCACACAAGACAAGCTCTCTGAATAGTGAGTGATGTCATTTGGGAGGCGGGGCTTATCGGCACTGCAGAGGAAGAGTCTGTACACAAAATGGGAGGGGGAAGAGGGCTGTTTAAACAAGAGGCAAGCACCACTGATCCCAAAATCGTTTTTAATGTTTACGTTGGCTTTCTATATGTATACATGTCAGAAATAATGTTTTATCTAAACTTTTCATACCCTTTAACTGGTACATAACATTTGTTTTATTTATTAGCTTACAGATTACTTTATTGTTGGTGAATAATTATTTTGCTTATAAACCTTTTTTTTTAGTGCATGTTTTTGGTGAAACAGATTTATTACTTCATTACCATAAACGAATAAAATAATAAAGACCAAATCTGTTTATGGTTAATGTCAGAAACATATAGTCCTCCAAAGTAAACATTTGAAATCTTGCCACAATTTTGTACTAGAGAAGACAACTAATCTACAGAATTTTTTATTTTACACTACACCAACAAAGGGTCAGTAATAGCAAATGCTTAAAATATCCCATGCAAAACTCTATGGTATGCTTCATCTGCAATTTAATCATTCTGAGACTTCTAGAATGTAATCGGGTTTTATTTAAAAGTATAATAAACTATAGTGTCTAATTATGTAACACATAAAAATAAAGTAAATATGGTAATTGACTTACTCCAGGGAAAATAATTAGTAATGTTGTTTAAGAACAGATATATCTTTTATACCATAATCCGTTCGTATTGGCATACCTGGGAGCTTACAGGGCATCCAAGACCCGAAGTTAAGCTTGAGAAGACTGGGTGGGGTTTAGTGATTTGATTTGTATCGTTGCAAAGGTGAGTCTATTTAAATATAGATGTATGAGGTTGCTTTGTGGACTGAAGGGGATGGGGTTTTGCCATAATGGCCTATACATGTACATTATATAATACACTGACGTACATTTTGTTAATAAATATTTTTTTAAAATAATGTTGTTCTACTTAAAGGTTTATCCAAAGGTGACAATTGGCATTTTTATTGAACAACCCACTCCATTTCTGACAGATTTATTCGACAGGCTGTTAAATTTAGACTATCCAAAAGAGAATTTATTTTTCTTTATTCATAACAATGTAAGTATTCTAAGTTTTGTGTGGTTTTAGTATAATGGAGTTGATGCATGAGCATGCTGTTTGTTGTACTATGCTAATTGTGCTTTTTATTTTTGAAATTCCGAAATATATATAATCAGTCATGAAAAATACAGATTCTGTGAGGATTATAAAGAAGAACCCTGCCGTAAGCCCTTTAATCCACCACTTTCTTCTTCTGGCGAATTCAAAGCACTGAATTTATGCCAGTATATCTTATTTATGCCAGTATGCCTTGCATGCATTGATGGATTAAGAATATCCAAAGAGTTGTCACATTCACAACAAATAAACAGTAAGAGGTGTGTACATACATGTTTAGGTAAAAACAAATGGAACATGACTTCACCAAATCACAGAAAACTACAAACTTTGATGAATAAGTGAAGTAGGAGAAGTAGAAAATTACCCTGATTTCACACCTGTATCCAACTGTATGCATCTTAATGAAAGACTCATATTGAGCATGTTGAAATCTTCACTTGTCATCCACCATGGTTCTCTCTTCTTACGGTTTTCTCTGTTTCATCGAAAAGAGCAAGTGCAGTAGCAGAAAAACTGCTACTATACTTACTATTTTTAGTGAAATAGAGAGGAAGAAAAAGAGAAGAGAACCATGGCTGCTGATGAGCACAGATGATTTCAGCATCTTAGACAGCATTGGCAGGGCTGGAGCCTAACAGTGGTATGGGTAATTAATTCCCCCTTGCTAATCACCCCTAGACCATACAAGCTTATAGTTTTCCTATTAAAAGATTTTTTTTCATGATGAATACTATTTCTTTACTGAATCTTATTATAATAAGATTTGATATTGTATAAAGAGAACCGTAATTGGAAAAACATTTTCTTTTGTCTGGAAATTTCTAGAAACTCGGCACTTACCCCATGCTTCACATACATTAGTCATTTTCTGGTCATATTATTTTTTAATAAAAAATACCTAAGATTTATCTTGTTCAATAAAAATTTGTTTCATTTGCATAAAATAGCATTGAATTGTTTTCAAATGAACTGGGCTCTGAGAGGCAATTTCATTTGCCCATGTAATAATTTTTAATAGAGTAATGGTACGGCTAATTTGTTAGCGTTGGAGATAACCAGTCGGACGGCTGCATTATTTTGTTGTTAATAAAATGAACTGCTTTGGATAGTGTTATTTCTGTGCTGATCATGAGAATTTGTTATCTCTGCAGGAAGTCTATCATAAAAAGCACATCCAGAAATTTTGGGAAGAAGCCAAAAACATTATAGGGAAACTGAAAGTTGTTGGTCCAGAAGAACCTATAACTCAAGCAGAAGCAAGAAACATGGGAATGTAATGTATTATATGCTGAGCACTGTGCAGTTATATGTAGCATTCATGGTGCACTATTCTTTATGTTGGCTTAGTGCTAGACAACCCTGTGGTTTTTATGGCTGAGCATAATTTGCCTGTTCAGGTTTAGGTTCATTTCAGTGAAAATGTCTATTCCCAATAATGGAGTAGAATTACTACTGAAGAGAAAGCTATACTTTTTCTTGCTTGTGCTTGTAATGTTTAGTAGTGCTCAAGAAAAACATAGCATTCCTGAGGCATGATCTCATAGATCAGAGTGAAAAAACCCAAATCCCTAAAAGCAAAACTGTTATTTGTATCATGCATCACGCTACATACAGTATTGTCATCAGCACAGGGTTTTGAGATCATATAAACTACAACATACCAGTTGTAAGTGTTCTTGTTTATATTGTTGATATTTTTTAGTATTGCTAAAAATGCTTACTAAAATAGTATCGCTTATAAATGTTTTTATTTTAAGCTCACATAATAATTCCGAGATGGTTCAGTGGCATTTAACAGAAGGCTGCAGTGAACCTGTTGCTCATAGGCACACAATCTAGCTGGTTTTATTCAAAAGTTCCACTTTATTATTTCATGCAGTAGCTATGTATTTTGAAAATATTCTGCAACTGTAACGTACAGATATTCAGTTGGGCTCAAAGTCCATGATCATCACTGCAGGTGGAGATGGTGCAAAAGAGGAGAGAGATTCAGGGACTTGTGTGCAAATCTTGTTAATGCTGGTAACTCCTATGAAGTTCAAAAACCTAGGTGTAAACTTGCACTGATGGTGTAATCCATAGCAAACCAATCAAACACCTTCTTTATTAAAACTGCTGTAATTTATTAAAGGAAGTTGTGGATTAATTCTTAGTCTGGTCCCACATACTGAGTTTCTTACTATGGTTTTCAGACAAATTTCTCAGTCAGGACCCATGTACATGTATAATACTGTACATGTATTTAATACCCAATAAAAGGGCTGCATAGCTGCTCCATACCCGTTTCCTTACTTTAACATTTGTATTGCACACTAATTGTGGATTGCTATATATTACAACACCAGTACAAGTTTATACCTTTGAAGGTCCTTAGCGCATGATTGAGAATGAGACGTGATGTATATCATCCTATTTACAGAGACCAATATAAATACAAGTGCGATCTAATGGCAGTGTGTTCTTGCACCTCTTTAATAAATGTTTTTATTGCTGTTAAATTCTATAATTGATCTCCAGTCTCAATTCGTCCTTCTCTTTCTCTTTAGGGACACTTGTCGTCAAGACAAAGAATGTGACTATTACTTCAGTGTTGATGCTGATGTTATGTTGACAAATCCTAAGTCTTTAAAAATACTCATAGAGCAAAACAGGTTTGTTTTTGATAACGCCTATGGATTTATGTAGCAGCAATTCTGTAGTTTCTATTTCCTATAATATAAATGCAGGATGAAATGTATTCTTTTTAAAGGCTTCACTGTCCATTTGGTACAACTGAAACAATGTGGTGGGTTTTTCTTTATGTTTCTGAACTTCATTCCCTCAAGGAATCTAATCCGTGTCTCATAATAGGTTAGAATTATAGTAAGTTAATGTTGAATGTTACAAAAACAATTATTTTATGTGCTAACAGTTGTTCTTTAAGAGATTTTAAATCACATGTAGGCAAAGGAGTGTTAAATACTATAAACAAATCAATATCATTTTCATTGGTATCATTAAGTTTTAAAATTTGGTGACAATTTCCCATTTATTAACGTAGGAAAATCATCTCTCCACTTGTATCCCGTCATGGTAAGCTTTGGTCTAACTTTTGGGGTGCTCTCAACCCAGATGGATTCTATGCAAGATCTGAAGATTATGTGGATATTGTACAAGGAAAAAGAGTGTAAGTGCAATCAATAGGTCTTAGAGTATTGGTGCAAAGGTTTAGTCAACATTTGCTGAAATGTTCCAGAAAATGTATCAGAGAAGGATTAAACTTCCTACATCTCTACTGAGCATCATGTTTTCTTTATATTTTGATCAAATTGTTGTCAGCACTAATAAATCTTATGCTGACTGTAGATTGCCAACAGCTTGTTACTCTTTCTTAATCTTTTAAACTTTTGGTGTGTTTGTTTTTATTCCCATAATGCCCAATTTTTTTTTTAGAGTCATAAAGTAGCCAATACAAGAATATAAATGACAAATTCGACTTTGAGTAATTCATTTGGAGCAGGAATTTCCAGCCTTCAGTCCTCCAATCATTGATGGAGATTATGGAAGTTGTAAATGAAAATTAATATAGGGAAGTGTACAGAGTAGAACTATTTTAACAAGCTTTATACATCACGAAGTTGATATGTGGACAATATATAATGTTTGTATTGGGGGAAATAATTCTATTCCAATATTTTAATAAAATGCTATAGTGCATACAGTAGTTGTGCTTTGCCGGAGAATAGTTCAAACAAAATTTCAATTCTTGCTTTAGAGGTTTATGGAACATTCCATACACAGCCAATGTATACTTGATTAAAGGCGAAGTACTAAGGTCAGAAATGAAGGAGAGGAACCATTTTACGTTAGACAGGATTGATCCTGACATGGCGCTTTGCAGAAGTGCAAGAGAATTGGTAAGTTTGTACATTACACAACCCTTTCCCATTTTTCTGCTTTGAATTGTGCTGTTTTTGAGGTTGTGCAGCTAAGTACTAAGATTTTTTTTTTACATAGTAACTTATTGTTGAAATTCCCAGGATAGTAATGTGCAGCTGTTGTGTGCTACAACCTCATAGGAAGTTAAATTCACAGCACACAAATCTATAGCAATTGACACTCTTGGGTAAACTGTTATGGAATTTCTATTGCACAAGTTATGTCTGTATATCGGAGGCTCCCCAGCTTGTAGACAGTACATAAGAGAAGAAAGCCACGTATCTTATCTGTGTGTCAGTATTTGTATATGGTTATAAGCATCTTCAAACAGCAGCTGACATGTGAAATGTATATTCCTAGGATAAACAATGTACCGGTATGTCTCTGTTGCCATTTATGTTAAATCCCATCATCCTCAATCAGCCATTACTACTTACAGCTTCTGTAATGGTTTGAAATCTTACGGACATATTATAAAAATATTCTGAAGGCAACTTATTTTAAAGTCCACTCCTGAAAATGTGCAGACTTAGAATGGCTTTCGTGTGTACATCTTTATCAAATCTGGGATACCACAATTGTATCACAAAACAGTTACACTTAATTTATATTAATGAATGTTCCAGAAAAGAAGCATTTTACTATTGAGTCTCTAATATTTTCCAAAATTGGAAAAATGCTTAACTAAAATACATATAAAAAACTGGCAAATCTTGTGCTTTTTTTCCGCATAACTACTAACAACTTTGTCCATAAATGTCTATACTTTTATTGGCAGTTTTTCTTACTGTATTGCTCTTTGCATCCTCTGTTGTCATTTGCTGGAAGCTTTACTATGTTTTGCTGAGCGGAGCCAGTGGCCAGCTGCTTCACACTTGCTGCATACATTCCTCAATGTCTCTTCACTTTATCATGGGGCCCATATCTGAGCTGCTGGTGTTATAGGCATGGCAGGCCATGTTGTAAATCTGACATTTGCCTTGAAGCTGCATGTTGTCCGTACAGACCTCGTTTCTCAGCCTATTTGACAAATTGTTATATTGAACGTGTGTTTCGTGTCTCCACTGTAAATCTAGGCAAAATTAAAATGAGAGAAAAGAGCGGATATACCAGTCCACTTACTTGATGCTTCTTCATTTTAGACTTTGCAGAGAGAGAAAGACTCTCCATCTCCAGCAACTTTCAATATGTTCAGCCCCCCAAAGGTTTACTTATATTTTTCATTATTTCTTACAAACTTTTGCCTTTTTCTCTCTTCTTTTTATATATGCGTGTGTGTATATGTTGTTACATATGTGTGTAATATGTATACACACACCACTGCCTTCTCTAGAATCTCTAATCAACATTAAAAAGACACTTTTCAAAATAAAACTTCTGAATATAAACATTTTTTCTATTTTTCTCTTGGAATCCTATAACATCTAAATGTTTCGAAAATAAGGTTGTGTTGCAGAAAAAAAAGTTGTGTTTTTTTACTTTGAAAAAGTTGTCTTTTTTTGCTTGTATAGGGGAAAATATGTCTTGGTGCAAATGCCCGCTAACTTCACTGACACAATCCAAATTCTATAATATAAGTTAGTTGATATTGTTTACCTCTCAGTGATTTGCTTACTCCAGAGGCAATAGCCTGCAAAGAGAGATTATTGAACACATATTTACTTTTTAGTGAAAGACGGACATATTTACACGATGTGAAGACAAGAAATAGAATCCCCTATATAAACTTGTGAATAACGTTTTTACAAATTAAAGAATCTTTTTTTTTTGTTTTGTTTTGTTTTGTTTTGTAAAACAATTCCAATTACCTAAATAAATAACACTGTTCAATCCAACTAAAAACAGCTTTATTTTAAAGATGCTGGTGTCCTTTAAAGTAATGACACTGAATGTATATGTTATAATGGACTATGACTTTTATTAAATGAATGCACACAAAAAAATGCAGGAGCGCTATTTAGAAATATTATTCACCTTTTTTTAACTAAATTTTTAAAAAAAATGTATACACACCCACACATACACTCACACCCACACATACACACACACCCACACCCACACATACAATCACACCCACACTCACACCCACACACACACTCACACCCACACACACACTCACAACCACACATACACTCACAACCACACATACACTCACACCCACACATACACTCACACCCACACATACACTCACACCTACACTCACACACATACACTAACTGCTGTATAGAGGCTATATGATGCATGGGGGAGATTTATAAAGCTTTCTATTGCTTTTTATAGGATCGAAAACTTTTTGATGTAAAAAATGTATCACAAAGTGACTTTCGATATGGCAATGAAAGCTTTTCCTTTAAACAGGTGATAGTGACATAAGGAAAAAAACTTACTTTCTCCAACGTTAAGTAGTTAACCTTTTAGACATATAAATTTCCCATCATACTGTATGGAGAACATGTAACCCCCAATAAGAAAGCTTGCTTAATAGCACTCCGTCCTTTAACGTTATGCAGTAGCTTTTAGTGAAGACTCCATATGAGATGTAAATCATTGACCTCATTTTTATTGTTATTGAGTGAGTCAAGTCCAGATCTGTGCCTGAGAGGGAATGAAGGTCTCTCTGTGTGTTGTGCTTCTTTTTCCATAGCTCGATGAAATTTAAGATGCTTTTAATGGCCTATACAGTTTTTTTTTTTTTTTTTTTTTTTTTTTTTGTTTTGTTTGTCCTCCATTTCATTAAGATCTTTAAGAACCAGAAACTACACAATAAAGATGGTGCTGGAAATTCATAGTTTTGTCAGCCAGTTTCATGCAGATTGTGGGTTAAGACTGACTGCATCTAATCTGTCTGCAAACCTTGTTTTTGGCCCAGAAAAATGACCAGATTTAAATGTGCATGATCATCTTAGGATGGCAGAGCAAAGAAAATTCTTACGATTAGTAAATTCAGTTATACATATCTCAAGTGCAACAGTATAAATGAATATTGGGAAAGGAAATTTTTTTACTCTCAAGGATTCGTATTCTAGTTAATTAGCAATCCATTTTCTAAACATTCCATATTGCATAATGTCATAACTTTCTAAGAAGGAATTGGTTGCAAAATATGTTAATGAGCAGTCCATGGAATTTGATAAATCTCTTGTGTTTTTGTTTTTTGGTTACGATAACCATGAAAATTCTTACTTACTCTCATTTCTTTTCCAAGCTGCATTGTACTGGTCCACAATCATTTCTCTTGCCCTTTCTGTCACTTTGTGTACTCAGTTTAGCATGATACATTCAAATCTATCTTTGAATACACAAGCAACTTCTTATTACATATATTAAAAGGATTGGGAAAAGCAAATTAACTAGGTTAACAAGCCCTTCAAGATTTAATATATATTTAAAAAAAAAAAAAAAAAGACCTCAATCTTAACTAATTTTCTTAAGGGAAGTGTTCAACAATTTTCTGGCTGCTTTAATATGACACCTTTTAAAGCAGTTAAATGTGAGAGATTATAATAATAATATTTTGTGCAGGCAGGGTTCAGCCAAGCCGAAAGATACATTATGAGATGAATTCTTTGATGCAGACTAAACTCAGCCAGTTTTGTTACATGTGGAATATACAGATGCCAGTTGAAATACTGAAGCCAAACAGAAACTTGGCAAAGAATATAATTATAATCCCGCTGTTCTTTCTCACTCTATATTTTCTTTTAAATGGAACTAAATAAGTATGCCCTACTGACCATGAAATGTCTTCTGCTTAGTGTAAAGAAACAACATCAAGACATTTTTACATGCAATTATTGTGCTCCCGGAAGATTGTGTTGTGAGGGTTAGTTAGGAAATCCAAAGCCACGTCTTCATGTCTTCCTTCTAGGTTTAGCTCCATAATCGGCGTGCTCGGAAATCATTTGTTTTTCACACCATAAATTTTAGTCTTAGTGGAACCTGCTTTATATACCAAATGTTTATATGAATTTTACATTTTCCAGTGAATTCCAATTTTTTTTTTTTTTTTTTTTCATTTTTCGGTTTATTTCTAACAAATTATTTGCCTCACACTTACTAGTTGGTAAGCTTTTATGGGGCAACTAACATCATTTATTTTGTGCTCAGCAGTGTTTTGACTTAGAAATCTTGGATAATAATTGGCCAAATTAGCAAAACCATTGTACAGAATCTGAATGTCCTAGGATATTTATATTTAAACTATTTAACAAGCAAGTGTGTTTTTCTTTCAGATGCGAGTTTATCTTGGATTTGTGTACACATTGAATGATAACATTTAATCTTTCACCACTGAATCATAACAACATCATTTAATCTTTCACCTTTAAAGACTTGTTTTAGTTTGATATTTCCTCACACAATGGAACCTTAGGTTTTGTATTAGCAGGGACATTTCATTTCAAACCTTTTTTTTTTTCTACAAACCCTTACTTTTTTCCCCTCCTGAAAGGAATTTCTCTGCTAAATTCTACACATATTTTTGAAACTTGGCCTCTCATCTAATATATCTCATATTGTTTACGTAGGGACTTTTCATGTACATAACAAACAGACATGAATTTGGAAGACTTATTTCAACCGCCAATTACAATACTACTCACTACAACAACGACCTCTGGCAGATCTTTGAAAATCCTGCGGTATGTATTTAACCAATCCGCTATTTATATGGAAGTGTGCTATGCTTCAGATTGCAGAACATCTTTATTTGGGTAGGAAAGTCATATTTCCTTTTTGGTGGAGCAGAGTTATTATTCCATTACTTGATGTTTATTCAAATCCGTACAAAGTGACTTTTCAGAGGGAAAAAAAAACTCAACTGAGGTCATGCCCATTCCACCACTCTGCAGTGGAGTAAGGGGTATAATATTAAAATCCATTAAGGACCCAATTTCCCCACCATGTTATGGGTAGTGGTGGAGTAGAACTTCCTGGTGCTATTGGAACAGATTCCTGTCTGACCTATATAATGCTTGGAGTATTGGAACTGTAATAATGTTAACATCATGCAAGCACACAACCTTTGTGCATATACAACTTTTGTATTCCATTCCTAGGGGAATTAAATAAACTATACTAAATCTCAAATGTACTTCCTTTTCTTTCATTTTGAAGGAAAAAATACTTTGCATATAAATAGGATTCAGATAGTTTTAAAGTATAAGAAGCTGTAAGCACATACATTTATGTCAATAAATTTTTATCTTTGCTACATTACTCCCATAGTATTTGTGCTTTTTATTTAATTTCAGGATATTTGTTGATTTTATATATGTGTGTGTGTGTGTGTGTGTGTGTGTGTGTGTGTATGTGTATGTGTATGTGTATATGTGTGTGTGTGTGTATGTGTATATGTGTATGTATG